>BLSH010152934.1:724672-734746 GCA_018402905.1 Glandirana rugosa
CCTCTTACTAAAAACCTTGGAATGTCTACTTTCCAAAAAGGGGTCATTTGGGGGGTATTTGTACTTTCCTGGCTTGTTAGGGTCTCAAGAAATGAGATAGGTGGTCAGTACATCGGGTGTGATCAATTTTCAATAATTTGCACCATAGCTTGTAGACTCTATCACTTTCACAGAGAATAAATAATATCCACTAATTT
This sequence comes from Glandirana rugosa, assembly GCA_018402905.1. Taxonomy (NCBI): domain Eukaryota; kingdom Metazoa; phylum Chordata; class Amphibia; order Anura; family Ranidae; genus Glandirana; species Glandirana rugosa. The sequence goes on from BLSH010152934.1 coordinate 724,870, forward strand.
GGGTTATTTTTACCAAAGATATGTAGCAGTATAAATTATGGCCCAAATTTATGAAGAAAAATTACTTTTTTGCAAAATTTTTCAAAACAAACTAAAAAAAAGTGTTTTTTTTTCAAAATTTTCGCTACTTTTTCGCTTATATTGAAAAAAATAAAAAACCCAGCAGTGATTATATACCACCAAAAGAAAGCTCTATTTGTGAGAAGAAAATGATAAAAATTTTGTTTGGGTACATTGTACCATGACTGAGTAATTGTCATTTAAAGTGTGAGAGTGCTGAAAGCTGAAAATTGGTCTGGTAAGGAAGGGGGTGTAAGTGTCCTGTATGGAAGCGGTTAAACAGCGATCAGATCTAAAAATAGACACTGATTACTGTATAACTATCATTGGCAGGGAAGGGGTTAACCTGCAGGGGGCAATGAAGGGGTTAACTGTGTTCCCTAGGCGTGTTCTAACTGTGTGGGGGCTGGGCTGATCTAACTGATCCTGACTACAGGCATCAGTAGATCTCTGTCATGCCCACTGTAGTAGGCGATCGCGAGTCGCCGGCGGACATCGAGTCCGCCCGACGCATGGCCGTACTGAGGGAGCGTGCGGCGGGCATGAGAGCACGCTGGCGGCAGCACACGCTCGCCCCCTAGCCGTGCCTGTGCGAATCTCGGTTTATAAATGCCGATTCGCGTTACGCCGCCACTCTGCAGCAGTAAATGTACATGAGCCAGTCATCAGGGCTCGTGCAAGGATTTTTGACACACTAGGCGAAACCTCAATTTGCTGCCCCTTTGGCTCTGCCCCTCACTCCACCCCAAGCCCTGAAAACTATATCTGATGTGGAGTAAACTCACTGTTTTGGCACTACCATTGAGCTAAAAAACCCAAGTCCCAAGTGTTAAAGAGTAATTGCACTATTTGGAAGAAAAAAAATATAATTCCTTAGAAAAGGTCCCAATCTGTCTATGTTTTCTCAAAAAGGCTGTATACATCACAGGACTTGCTGAACATATACAGTATATGTACTGTAATAGCTGTTTGCCTGGAGTTCCGCTTTTGTTAGCTAAATGTGTAAAGAGTGTATTTCACCTTCAGCAGGAAAACCCTCCATGGGAGGTCTAGTGTACACTAGGGGTCACCCCAGTCAGGCCTATGGCAATCATTGTTGTGTGAAATATCAATGGGATAGAGCTGCCTTAACCTCCCTGGCGGTATTCCCGAGTGTGGCTCGGGGTGGAATTTCAGTACCATTAGCTGTAACCCCGAGCCACACTCGGGATTGCATTGCTGGATCCAGGCAGCGCTACTTACCTTGTCCCCTGGATCCAGCGATGTCCCCCGCTGTGTCTGCGGGCTGTGTCCTCCGCCAGATGACTCCTGTGTGCCGGGCTCCGTTCCCTGTGAGCGTTGCGTCGCACGGGGACGGAGACCGGCGGCAAATTCAAAAAGTGAAATACACAGCAAACATACAGTACACTGTAATCTTATAGATTACATTACTGTATGAAAACATTTCACATCCCCTTTGTCCCTAGTGGTTTGTCCAGTGCCCTGCATGCACTTTTATATGATATATGTCATTCTTTCTGCCTGGAAACATGAGAATGTCCATAGCAACCAAAAAGTGTCCCTTTACGTCAAAAGTGGTTTTTGATCAGCTAGAAAACAGCGATAGTAAATAAGAATCATTTGCAGGATTGAGTGATACTGATTTTTGGGGAAATTTATCATCAGAAACTGAAAGTGACGACAGCGACAATTCTGCAAATGAGCAAATTTCAGTGTTTTTGGTTTGATTACATTATTGAATACATTTTATTACTATTATGTTATTATTTTTGATACTTATTTTTAGTTATTTATTATATTATAATTTATGATTTCATTTTCAAACTTTATCATACCCGGGATGTCTACTAGACTCTTGTTTGGACAGATTTAAGTGAGTTATTCCTAAGAATTACAGGCCTACAATATAAAACGCCAAATTTTCATGCAAAATAATTGTACCGCTTTCAGCACCAAAAATCTGAAATAATCATACCGCCAGGGAGGTTAAAAAAAGGTCTTGGGAACAGCTTTGGGCTAGCTTCACCCTCTTCCTGCCCAGTCCAGTTTTCAGATTTTAGCGCTGTTATACTTTGAATGGCAATTACGCAATCATGCAACACAGTATCCAAAATAATTTTTATCATTTTTTTATTTCAGAAAGATAGAAATTTTATTTGGTGGTATTTAATCTCAATTTTTTTTTTTGTACTATAAAATAAAACAATACAGAAAATGTTTGAAAAAAACACATTTTCTTAGTTTCTGTTATAACATTTTGCAATTAAATAATATTTCTTTATACATTTAGGCCAAAATGCATTCTGCTAAAGTTATTTGGTAAAATGTATCCAAATCAGTATATATTATTTAGCCTGTGTGAGATCAGTGACACTAAATGGTATGTAAAAAAAAATGAATAACTTTTTTTCTTTTTTTACATATTTTAATTACATACTATGACCAGAGCAGTACAGTGTTACCATAGTGTCACTGTACTGCTCTGGGGAGGTGATCTGGATTTTTATTTTTTTTTAACCCTATGATTGCTTATTACAGTGATGATCACTGTATAAGCAATCATTTTTTTTTGAATGGCATCTATTCATCTGCCATTGTGTAACATTGTGATAACTGCAATTGGCCAAAGCTATGACATGGTACATGCCCAGTATGATTGGCCCTGTACTATGTGATCACTGTGATCAATCACAGAGATCACTAGTACAATAACAAACTGGTGTACAACTGACATGTGATCACTGTGATTGGTCACAGCGATCACATGGCGCCAGAGCTGGTTTGGTACAATGATCTGCATGACCCCTAGGGTGCACATGAGATGGGTGAGAGTGAGAGGGCATCATGTGCCATCCTCCCGGGATAGTAGTACTTCTGCCTGGCTGTATTATTATAGGCTGGATGAGAAGTGGTTAAAATGAATATTCTTGTATCAATATCTTTCCAGCGTTTCATTACTGTAAGGCCCCTTTCACAGTGGGACCACCCGATCGTCAGCGGTAAACCGCCGCTAATTTAGCGGCGATCTACCGCTGTAATAGCAACGCTATGGCGCCGCTATTCGGGCGGCAGCATGGCACTTTTAACCCCCCCACAAGGGGTTAAACAGGGGTTAAAAGTGCCGGCGCTCCCGGTTCAATCTAATGGCAGGAGTGGTGGAGGAGTGGTGAATACACCGCTCCCCACATTCCTGAAAAATCATGCTTGCAGGAGTTTAATTTTACTCCTGCAAGCGCACCGCCCTGAGCCACCCCAATATGAAAGGACACACTGGGTTGAATGGGGAGACGCTTTACAGGCTAGTTTTAGCGCAATAGCACCTGTAAAGCGCCCCAGTGTGAAAGGGGCCTAATAGACAAAACCAAAATGTTTTATGCATAGTTGAGGTCAGTTCCAGTTTTACCATCACTGGCCTTCACATGAGTAGTTATGACCATTTGATGACACCACTATCCCTACCCCTTCCCTTACATAGTTAATGACAGCTTGGGGAGCTGTCATTTGGCTAGTGGTACCATTGGTCTTTTGTACCAGGTCACCTGGGGGGGATTTTATGATAAGTTGGCATCATGATTGATAATGGATTTACAATGCGGGACTTTTCTGATGGACTTGCCAGCCATTTGGGAGTCTTTATTTCTAGGTTACATTTCTTTTTTTTAGTTTTGTTTTTTGTTAATTAGTAGGGGTACTATGTACACCTTACTCATTTATGTGTGGGGGCAATGTCTAGGGGAACGTTCTTTTCTTTGGCAGGTCAATAGCCATTGTTCATCGTGATTGACTTGGGCCTGCATTGTTGGAAGACATGATTGACAATGAATGTACATAGTGGGACTTTTTTTATATAACAAAGGGCTTGTCAAACATTAGAGTGTATTTATTCTAGGATACATTTGTTTTCGTTGTAAAAACCTAGGGGGAAAAGTGTATGGTCCTGGCACCAAATGCTGGTTAATATGGAGAGAAGGCAAGAAGGGTGAACCTGCACCTGAACCTGGTAGCTCAAATGCAATGCTTATAGCCAAGGAATACAATAATTACCATGAAAACATAAGTGCCCAGTGCAAAGGATCACTAAAGTTTGCAATTAAACAGTGCTTAAGGGAGATAAAAAAAGAAAAAGCTTATTTGTATCTGGAATAGTGTGGGTGGTAGCCAGGCTTGAAAAAGGAATGATCCTCTGAAATGCATTGCCTGGCTACCACCCACGGTTCTCTGACATCACTCCTGTGTAAGGACCCCTTTACACCACATGCAGTGAAGTGCTTTTTTTTCTCCATCAAAAAAGCATGGAAAGCAGGTTATATGGGTTACAATGGCATAGTTAACACCAGCGCAGTGCATTTCAGTGCTTTTTAGTTCCAGAAAAAAGTACAACGTGCTGCTTTTTTTCTTGCACAGAACTGTACTGGAATGCAGTAAAACACATTTAAAAAAAAGAATTAAAAAACGTACATGCAGAAAAGCATCCGCAACGGATCTGGAGGATGTTTTTGTGGTGTGAACGAGCACTGTTTCATTTTTATCTCCCCTAAACCCCGTTTAATTGTGAATTTTAGTGATTCTTTATGTTGAGCACTAATTCTTCTTTTTGTGAATGAGTAGGGGTACCCCTTACTCATTCACTTGGGGAGATGATTTTTGGGACCCCGCTTATTTCTAAACGGGGCTTCCGAGCTACAATAAGCCCCCCCCAGCAGACCCCCACAACCACTAGCTAGAGTTGTGGGGAAGAGACCCTTGTTCTAACTTCTGTAGGAACAAAGTACTTTGCCAATGTGGGGTCCCCCCAACCAAGGCACCTCCCCATGTTGAGGGTATGCGGCCTGGTATGGTTAAGAAGGGGGGGAGTATGCTTGTCCCCCCTCCATTGCTGGCCCGCCAGGCTACATTCTTAGGTTAAAGGTCTGGTTTGGATTTTTAGGGGGATTGCACACATTTGTTTTGTGTGTGAAGGGCCCCCTTAAAATCCATACCAGACATACATGGAAATGTTTTTTAACTCTTGCTGTAGGAATGTTACAGCAAAAGTGACATTTACAAATTAACAAGGAGCATACAGACCCCTTCAAAGGTCCCCCAAAATACATAGCAGACACTATAAGGCCAATTTCACACTGGGACCACCCAATCGTCAGCCGTAAACCGCCGCTAATTTAGCGGCGACCTACCGCTTTAATAGCAGCACTATGCCGCCACTTTTAACCACCCCCACAAGGGGTTAAACAGGGGTTAAAAGTGGTGGCTCTCGGCGCTCCCGGAGCGGTGTACAGCCGCTTCGGGAGCGCTGCCCATTCATTCCAATGGCAGGGACGGTGGAGGAGCAGTGTATACACCGCTACCCACATTCCTGAAAAATCATGCTTGCAGGAGTTTAATTTTCCTCCCGCAAGCGTACCGTCCTGAGCCGCCCCAGTGTGAAAGGACACACTGGGTTTAATGGAGAGATGCTTTACAGGCGCTATTTTTAGAACAATAGCGCCTGTAAAGCGCCCAGTGTGAAAGGGGCCTAAGGGATCTGTGTGCTTTTTTTTTTCTTTAAAGAAGCCAGCAATGTAATGTCATTTGCCGTTAATTTTAAACACTTTTTTCTTTTGTAAATGTCAGTGATGCTGCAGCCCTTTCTGTATATCCCTTCACAGGCATGGTATTTAAAGGGATTTGGCTTTTTTGATGTTTCACTTTAAGAATTAAAAAAAACACTGCTCCTAGCCAAATCGAATTAAAAAAAAAAAATGTACTGCATTGCTACATGTTCCTGGGGCAGTGCTCATCCATCCATGCAGTTTTTTTCATACTGTTGCCTATTAGCCCAGAAAATGTGTATTTTTAATTTGATTACAATGGGGTTTGAGTTTAGCATCTGAACTTCTTTGAGGTTTGCCAAACAACCATTCAAAGAACACATTGCATTGTTTTAATGAATACAAAGCATTTCTGCTACTGGATGAGTTTCAGGGGTGGGGGGTTGACATCATGATCTGTTCTGTGAAATGCATCCATGCTGAACCAGCAACCTACTGTCTTCATTAAGCATCAGGGCAGCTGCTCAGCACGGGACCAAAAAGCTAACAGTAATTACTGTAGAAGCGGTACCTACTACAGTGATTTCTAACTTCCATGGGGAAGATATAGAACCATACATACTTACATTCATCTAAGATCGACAAATGTAACTATTTGAAAATATCCATGCCTAGACATCAATTTTAAAGCAGACCTTGCAGCAAAATATCAATACCTAAGCTTCAGCTTCACCCAGCTTGTGCCTGTGCCATTCAGTTGTATGCCAGAAACTGCTCAGCAGCTGCAATGCATCTCAGTCCAGATTTGAAGCTCATTTGTTTTGAAAAGTCTGCACTGCGGAATGAAAACCTCTTCAATAGTCTGAGTGTACTAAAAATGGCCACCACCATTCTTAAGGCTTGGCGGCATCTAGTGCTAAAACCATTGGCTGTCAGTGCAGTTAGGGTCCAGTGCTAAGCTCAGGAGCTAAATTAATCAGGTTTTGGATCAAGTCTCCCATTAAGTAAAAAGTGTAAAGAAAAATTTAAAGGAGTGTAGAAAATAAATGCAATGTGTTTGTGTGTGTGCAAATATTCTCTCCCCAAATTATTTCCCAGGGGGCAACAATGATGTTGGATGACCTGGATGACATTCACGATTACAATGTAAATGTCAAATGCTCACGAATATGAGCAGTGAATGCAATGTTATTAAAACTGTTAGCAATTGCAAACCTGTGAAAATGTCACTGCGTGCTAATTCATGCCCTCATCAACCTAACCGAATGTTATCGCAAAGCAGTTTTACAGGGTGTTTTTAAAAGAAAATAATAAATATGGTATGGTTACCTTTTGTGTGCCATCCACAGAACAGCCCAGAACCTCCTTCTCTGGGGTCCACTGCTAGCACTCTTGGCTCCTCCTCTTCTCTGTGTACCACCATAAGAAGCTGCTTCTTATGGTGGCACACCTGTGGGCTCACTCCCAAGTTGAGCGATGGGGAAACCTGCAGACTCTGATGTAAAGGGGAACTCAGAGGACTTTGATTTAAGGGGAATGCCAGGAACTCTGATGTGGGGGGGGGGGGAGACTCTGGTGACCATGGGTCATCTTCTGCAGAGTGAATACACTAAGGTAGGGGGGAGGTACTGATATAAGCGGGAACCTTTACATCAGTGCACCCTTATTTTAGTGTACTATTCACTCCCCCCCTACATCAGTGTCCTTCCCCCAGATTCTGTGTGGCCTGGCTGGCTGGGGGCTGTCACTGACCTCCTCCAGGCTCCTCTATTGCTCCCTCTGGTGGAGCAGGGGCAGGCAGGCAAACATGGTTCAGACAGTCTGGGAGGTCTGGCACCAGTGGCTCCTCTCATCACCACCTCTGTCGAGTCTTCTCCTTCAGAGTCCTCCAGTGACAGTTCCGACTCCTGGCAGGTGTCTCCCCTGCCTCCCAAGTCCCAGCTCCCCCTTCAGTCCTGCTGTGTGAATCATAAAAGGCGCTAAACAGCCCCATGATGTCACCGCATAAACCTCTGGCTGAGCTTGCCCAAGCCCCACCATCAATAATGGACATTTATTGACAGCTTGTAAATCAGTCAATATTTTCAAACTGTCCGTACATTCACGGACGACTGGCAACCCTAAGAAAGAGAGAAACTAGTGCTGCTGCAGACGGGCACAGTGCTGGATCGAGATAGGACTTGGGTAAGTATATAGGGAGGTTAGGGAGTGATACATCTACTGCAACATTTTTTACCTTAATGCAGGAAATGCATTAAGGTAAAAAATATCTAGCCTTTAGAACCACTAATGTTATACTAATTACCCCCTATATTGCAGTGCAGCGTTTCTCCTAAAGTAAAATGTATATGTTACATAAAAGCCACACTGATGTGATATTATTTTAATCTTCAGACTTTGTTGACTATATTTTGGAGTAAATATATTGGGGTACAAAGTACATAAACATTTGCATTGCAGAAAATATCAGCAAAGCACTCTCTGAGGATCTGAAAAAAGAATTGTTGCTCTACATAAAGAAACTGAGCTGCTGCACAGTGGCCAAAACCATACAGCAGTTTAACAGGACAGGTTCCACTCAGAAGTGGCCTCGCCATGGACGACCAAAGAAGTGGGAGTGCTCAGCGTCATATCCAGGGGTTGTCTTTGGGAAATAGACATATGAATGCTGCCAGCATTTCTGCAGAGGTTGAAGGGGTGGGGGGTCAGCCTGTCTGTGCATCAAATTGGTCTGCATGGCTGTCGTCCCAGGAGGAAGCTTCTTCTAAAGATGATGCACAAGAAAGCCACAAACAGTTTGCTGAAGACAAGCTGACTAAGGACGTGGATTACTGGAACCATGTCCTGTGGTGTGATGAGACCAAGATAAACTTATTTGGTTCAGATGGTGTCAAGTGTGTGTGGAAAGTGTAAGTGGAAAATGAAGGGTTCGGTTGAAACCAAACCACAGTCAGGTAGACCAAATAAAATTTCAGCCACAACTGCCAGGAAAATTGTTCAGGATGCAAAGAAAAACCCACAAATAACTTTATGTGAAATACAGGACTCTCTCAAAATGTGTGGTGTGGCTGTTTCAAGATGCACAATAAGGAGGCACTTGAAGAAAGATGGGCTGCATGGTCAAGTCACCAGAAGAAAGCCATTCCTACGCAAAAGTATCCTGCTTACAATATGCCAAACAGCACAAAGACAAGCCTCAAACCTTCTGGCACAAAGTCATTTAGAGTGATGAGACCAAAATTTAGCTTTTTAGCCACAACCATCAACACTACATTTGGAGAGGAGTCAACAAGGCCAATGATGTAAGGTACACCATTCCTACTGTGAAACACGGAAGTGGATCACTGTTTTGGGGATGTGTGAGCTACAAAGGCACAGGAAATTTGGTCAAAATTATTGGCAAGATGAATGCAGTATGTTATCAAAAAATACTGGAGGAACATTTGAATTCATCAGCCAGGGAGCTGCGCATGGGACGTACTTGGACATTCCAACATGACAATGATCCAAAACACAAGGCCAAGTCGACCTGTCATTGGCTACAGCAGAATAAAGTGAAGTTTCTGGAGTGGCCATCTTTGTCTCCTGACCTCAATATCTGAGCCACTGTGGAAAGATCTCAAAAGTGCAGTTCATGCAAGACGGCCCAAGAATTTCCAGGAACTGGAGGCTTTTTGCCAAGGGGAATGGGCAGCTTTACCATCTGAGAAGATAAAGAGCCTCGTCCACAAATACCACAAAAGACTTCAAGCTGTCATTGATGTTAAAGGGGGCAATATATGGTATTAAGAACTGGGGTATGTAAACTTTTGATCAGGGTCATTTGGGTAGTTTCTGTTGTCGTTATGATTTAACCACTTAAGGACCGGAAGGATTTCCAGCTTTAGGACCGGAGCCCTTTTTGCGATTCGGCGCTGCGTCGCTTTAACTGACAATTGCGCGGTCGTGCGGCGTTTCGCTGCGTCGCGGCTTAGCGTTTTTCCCGAGGCCAGGATTTCGACCTTTAGGAAGGCCAGGAATTCACCAATTTAGTATTGCTGTTGTCTTTGATGGGTTTACTGGGACTAGTTTTCAAATGTATGGGGTCAAGAATTATGGTATATAACGGGGGAAATTGTAGTTACTGTCGAACTTCAGAAAACACCATAAACACCTGCTCCGAGAAATAGAAGAGTCTACCATTTCGACGGGTAAGGGGAACCGTTTTTCGGAGGTCAAGGACCTTTAAGAACCCGGCAGAACGTACTTGACGTGAAAACTCTAGAAAGGTGTCACCGAGTCTATAACTC
>BLSH010152934.1:734756-755127 GCA_018402905.1 Glandirana rugosa
ACACAAGCCCCCCCCGGTCCCTCGCCCACGCCGCCGAAGCTAACGGCGGCCGGTGGGCGCTACGGGGGGGGCCTCGCTTACTCGCCTCCAGGCACGTACATTTGTGCCTGGAGGCGAGACACACTCCCCCTTCCCTTCACTAGTGTCGGAAGAGCATGTACTTCCGACACTATTGAAGGAAAGGGGTCGATCCGTCAGGGGGTATGTCATTCTTGTGCGCTATAAAAATGCACTGATTACTGTGTAAATGCCATTGGCAGTGAAGGGGTTAACCTGCAGGGGGCGCTCTAAGGGTTAACTGTGTTCCCTGGGCGTGTTCTTACTGTATGGGGGACTGCCTAGCTGGGGAAAGGAAGTTATCACAGCCTTCATGTACGAGAAGGCTGTGATCACTTCCCTTCCCCCTCACACAGAGCGGAGGTCCGTGTTTACATGCACGGACCTCCGCTCATTCGCTCCGGGGGGGGCATCGCGGGTGGCCGGCGGCAATCGAAGCCGCCGCACCCGCTCCCTGGCCCCCCCCGAACACAGTGAGCGCGCTCACAGTATCTCTGTATCGCAGCCGCCGTCGTATGACGGCGTTTTGCGTTACAGAGCCACTTTGCCGCCGTCAATCTCCGATCGGCGGTCGGCAAGTGGTTAAAAAGAGTAAACATAGTTGATTGATAATAAATGGCTTCAGCCAAACACTAACCATGAGTGAAAGAAAAGTGTTTGTGTTATCATTCATATTCTCAGAAAAATGGCCAAGAAATCATCAATTCTGCCAAGGTATGTAAACTTATGAGCACAACTGTATATATATATATATATATATATATATATATATATATATATATACAGTATATATATATATATATATATATATGCCCAAAGTCTGTTAACACAGGCTCTTAGTAAGGAGGTTTATGTTGTGCAGTGACATGAGGATTTTCTCGTGGTGCCCAAGGAAGCGTGTGAGGTTCCTTAAATAATGGGTGGAATTGAGTACAATCACTGTGGCATTTATAAGCATTTCCATTGAAAATAATAAGCATGGTTATTGTGGTAACTCCATAGTCTCAATATGTACTGTAACAGCTAAGGCTGGCCATCAATGGATTGAAAGTTCGGCCGGTTCAGCAGGTACTACTCCCGCTTGGCAGAAATTGATCTAATGATTGCCTTCTGACAAATGGGAATGTTGGAAATGTTTTTTTGATCTGTGCCTATGGAAAGTCCCTGTTGTCAGAATACAATGTTTCAGCGGGGAGGACTCCTTTTGTTTTTTTAGATAAGCTTGTTTGCTGTTCAAATAAAAACAAAACTCGTAATCTATGGCCAGCTTTTGTCATTGTGCCATTCATTGTGGAAAACACCCCATATAGGAGTAAACAATTAGCTTTGAAAATTAAGATAATGGTCATAACAAGCCAAATTTACTCAATAAGAAAAGTATTCACTGCAGCAAGTTTATGTGCACATACCTCACAAAAGAGCTATGAACATATTTATCTAATAAGTAATTGTGGAATTTTTAAAGGGAAACTTTAAGAATTTGGGGTAAAATATTTTTTTTCTATGTTTATCTTTTAATTGGAAGTTTTATTTTTCCCATGGAAATATCTATGTTAGAAATAAATATTTAATAAAGAATGCACGCTTTTTTCACAGAATAGTGGGTTTTCTAAATTGAGAGCTTAGCAGAAGCTGTTTGCCTCTAGTCTCTCTTTGATTGATACTCCTTATGACCTGTCTGAGCAGAGCAGGAAGGACTAGAAAGGACAGGAATGAAGTACTCCTCTGTATAATTTATTTTTAACAGAACAGCTTAAAAAGGCAGAGAAATGTGAAAAGGAGCCTGTAATTCCACTTGCTTATTGTCTGTTAGTCTTTGTTAAATAGTAGGCCTTGTACTGATAAACCTTATTTTATCAATACAAACAGAATGTGTAAACTCATAATAATCCATCATATATTAAAAAACAAAAATAAATAAGAAAATGAATACACCGATAGCATCATGAGTAAGCACTTGGCAAAATCTGCTAAGGTGGCCATTGATGTCTTTTTCTGAGTGCTAGCTGCTCATTTAAATAAACCTACCACTCCTTTGCAAGCATCTTTGTAGACTCATTTGTGTGATGATCATAATCTATTGGAACCAGGCAAGATCTGAGAGCCATAGTGCACGCTGAATAGTGTAAGTGTTGGCCAATCTCCTTAGCAGCAGAAGGCATCTAATTGTGAAGTTGAAATAAAACTAATAGTCTTATATATTAAAACATAGAGGAGTTTATGGAAAATGCCAAAATCACATCACATTCAGACCTTTTGGGACCTTATGACAGTTACCAAATACAAGGTAGATAACTCCAAATAATTTTAAACAATACATGTCAATCAGAGCTATTTAATAATGGCCATCTGTTATATGCAGATTTAAACTGCATTTACAATGCAATAAAAATGCAACATATACAAGTATAGATAAGAGGGCTCATCAGAATGATAATATGTATTGTGTGTTATCATTAATTTGTAAGTTAACATCAGCCTACATACATATTCCAGTCACATTACTGTCATCAAATGGATTAAAGTTTGTATACTGCAAGAGGAAACTATGTTCTACAAGAAGCAAATACATCATTAAAGGGGCGATCTGTAATTTTCCCCATTATTTTTGAGTATAAAAGGTAAAACTGGCATCAGTCAACAGTTAGAAGACAACCCATGTATTGAACTTAATTTATCTTTGAGAAACTATACAACAAATATATATTTGATATATACATCTAACACAACAGAATTAAACATAAGTTATTTTTTAAAGTTTTTTTTTAAATAGTATGCATCTGTATTGCAACTTTATAATAGTATTAATAAAAAGTTGTTTGTTTTAGTTGAATTCCTCTTAGTGGCATATTCATTTAGACCAGAAAAAAATGTCTATTTTGACTTCTATTATACTGTATGTCCATTCTCTTCCATTGTGCATGTTGCTAGGTAGAGGAAATTGTGCACACTTCCCGGGTATAGAAGGTAAGCAGCATTGGTGATGAATCAGTAAGTGCATTAAGGAGTGTCTCTTTTGTTGTTCATCTCGGCTCCAAAATAGATATAAATTAATCTTAAAAGGAAGAATTCAGCACAATGTTCTGTAACCACGTTCCTTAATTCTTTCTGAAATTAAGTCAGTTATCCTTAATTCTTTTTATTATTAATTTTAACATATCTTTAAAACCTTGAGCTGGTCAAAAATTGTTCATAACTCCATAATACATTTTAATATAAATAAATACAAAATAAATACCAACAATAATAATAATAATAATAATAATAAATACATGATAACCAGAGAGTGACTTTGTGAATTTTGACCCACTAGCTCTACATGGAATATATTAAGTAAGGGGTACTTTTATTACAGTTATAGTCATTTTATACTTTGTAAACATACGTTAATGGTAGAGGCAATAAAAAGGATTACTAAACTCTATTAATTTTGTTATTAAAATAAAGTGAGAGATCTGTGCAGAAGAATATTCACTTGAGTCCATGGAACAAAGTTTTAATGTGTAATCCTTGTCTAGTTCGTATAGGGCAGGCATCAGTATATGGCAGTCAATAGTCCAGATCTATTTGGACTGCCAGAGCAGCCTGTGTGTCCTCTTCTGAGTCCCCCACCACCCCTCAGCAGTCACTGCTGCTGCCTCTGTCATCCTCACAGCAGGGCACAGGGAAGGAGGCCAACAGGTTTCGATGAAGCGTGGCAGCTGCCCAACTTTCAAGTAAATAAGCGGATGATTGGTTGTTAGAACACAAGGCCATCCTAGCAATCAAGTACCCACTTGTTAACATGAAAAGTTGGGCAGCTTCCGACCCCTGTCCAGATCTGCTGCACCTCCTGCCCTTTGCCCAGTAGTGTAAGGTAGGCCTGTGAAGGAAGGGAAGACTGTGATGGAAAGGGGGCTGTGATATGAAGGAGGGACTGAGGACACTGATGTAAGGGGGGAGACTGTGATGTAAAGGGTTGGGCTGTGATGTTAAGGAAAATTTGAGGAAATTATTGTAAAGGGGAGCTCTGATGTGAAGAGGTCAAATGGGGACACAGATGTAAAAGGGGAATTGTGATGTAAAGGGGGGTGAGATGCAAAGGGGGAGAACTGTGATGTGAAGGGAGGGCTGAGGACACTGATGTTGAGGCTGGGCTGTGATGTAAAGGGGGACTGTGATGTGACTGTGGGACTGAAGACACTGATGTAAAAGGGGGGTAATGTGATTTAAAGATGGAGGGCTGTAATGTAAAGGGTGGGCTGTGATGCAAAGGGGGAGGGTTGTGATGTGAATGGAGGACTGAGGACATTGTTTTAAAGAAGGGCCTGTGATGTAAAAGGGGGGATTATGATGTGAAGGATCATCACACAAACATGTGATTCGCAACTCTGATGCAATAAAATCTTACTGACTAGACCTATATGAATTTTAATTCAATAACCCTTGTATAGGGTGTTATTCCCAAAGATATACAGTATTTGCTTGCAATTTTTATTGTTGGTTCTCCAGTTAGGAAAGTATCCCTCTACTGGTAAATTATTTGCATTGAATACTCTCTGGTGCAATTTCTATTCATTAAAATGGTAATCGATGTCAAATTACATTGTGACAACCTTTGAATATGTCATTTTCTGGTTCAACCAAAACCTTAAAGCTAGCCAAAAACAGCCAATTCCTGTGTTCAATATAAAGATCTAAACTGTGGTCACTTAAGTACAGCAGGATTTGAGTTGCATGGGCATGCCCATCCTATTTCCCATGGCTCACTATTGGTGAGTGAGCTTGTCCAACATATCAATGGACTAGTAGTGAGCCACGAGGGGACTGGAGGAAGCGAACGCAAGCATAAATTATTTGCATATTACATTTTTCAGAGCTTGAGGGTATCTGGAGGGCTCCACAAGAGGTACAACTATATATATAGGCACTTTTATGTGCCTGCTGTTCAGAAACTAGGAAGGAAAACAGGTTTGCTTTAAAGGAGAACTCAAGACAAAACAGAACATTTTGAAATAATTAGGCTCTCACAATAACTGCTTTCCTCTGTCTATGTTTTGGTTTAAAGCACTGTTTCACTGAGAATGTAATGTTCTACATCTGATTTTGACCTACTATATGCCCAAAAGCCTGTTTACAACTCAATGTTTGTGTGTGTGTTCAGATTGATGCAAGGTATTGCTGATCTGGGCAAGTAATACAATACTCTGTATAGCAGATACAATATGGAGGTTCCGGAGTTTGAAAGAAAGACAAATTAATTAAGTCTCCCTAGTGTTTGTTGTCAGTATTGCAAGACTTCAAAAGGGTTTTTGCAGAAAAGGTAAGATCGATGTATGGCACACACATTCATTATATACAGTACATGCACTGCATAAAAAGGCAATTAACAATGTTTAAATTAATGTATTCTTGGTGAAACTAACTCTTTTGTGCGCATGATTTCAGGTTTTAAGTCCAACTAAACAGAATATTCAGCCAAATATCACAACTCAGTCCTGTTGACTCATCAAACCTATCAATCTAGTAATTTGATTAAAATAGGGTGGTAATCAAGGGACTAAGGCGAGTTTCTACAAATTTAGGCGTATTTAGGTTGCTCTGAAAATGAAGCTGAGAGCTGTGATGTAGAACCAATATGACAAATTGGTGGCAATCCAAAACCTGAGGTTTAGTCTGCTTGAATGTTGCCTACCCTGTTTCTTCTCTACCCCCCTCCCCCATCAACATACTAAATACATTTTAAATACAGTTTAAATTTTATATAAAACCTTTCCGCCAGCACCCTGGTTGATAAAGGATGGTCTAGCTCTTTCCTCTCTGGCCTGACTGTACCTGGCTTGCCCCTTTGATTCATTAGATTTTATTTTTTCAGTCATGGGGGCTCAGTATCCCATGTGGGTGCTACCATGCATTCTTCCTAGAATACCAACTCCTCCAGACCGACACCCAGCCATGAAGGCATTTTCATATTTGCATAACTCCTTCTGGGCTTTCCAAGCATGTTTTGGCAAAATGTCCAAAATTGTCAGCAAGTCAGCAGGTGGATTAAGCCTGCCTTTTTTGCTATACAAAGGCACAGATTTTGAATGTGCAGCATTACAACAGTGACCATTATGCATGCCACCCACCATCTTTCTATCAACTGATGTCATCATTAGGCTGATAAGGAGGGTGTTGGGCACCTTAGGGCATCCTTCTTTGCCCATCGTCGTCAGCACTGGGGTAACGCTAGTTGAATGAGAGAGAGAAATTGAGGGAGAAGAGAAATGCTGGAATACTAGTCAGTACTAAAGTTCAAAGGTACAGTAGAACCTCAGATTGCGAGTAACACGGTTAACGATTGTTTTGCAATATGAGCAGTTTTTTAAAAAAATCCAGACTCGGTTTGTGAGCGATGTCTCACAAAATGAGCAGGATTAAGCCTCTGTGCAAAGGTGTGGGGGCGCTAGAGAGCCTCGAAGATGCTAGGAAGCATTCGGAAATACTCGAAATTACCAAAAGTGTAAACACCTTTTGAGCGTTTGCGACCATCTCTGAGCCTCACCAGCGCCACCACACCTCGTGCCACATACAGTATTGCATACACCAGCGCCCCCGGACCTCTGGTCACATACAGTACTGCACTGACAAGCAGTGACTGTGGAGCAAATTATCTGAGTTTACATTGTTTTCTATGGGGAAACTTGCTTTGATATATGAGTGATTTAGATTACAAGCATTCTCCTGGAACGGATTATGCTCATAATTCGAGGTTCCACTGTATATTGTTTTGTTAAAACAACCTCTAACACGTCTGCATTATGTAAACCTATTACTTTACATTTTAGAGTGGGGTGTCTCAGATTATGCTTATTTTAAAAGGGTGCCTTGACTGAAAAAAAGTTTAGAAACATTGGTCTAGATGATGCTGGACGTCTGCATTATGTAAACCTATTACTTTATTTTACATTTTAAAATGGGGTGTCTCAGATTATGCATATTTTAAAAGGGTGCTTTGACTGAAAAAAGGTTTAGAAACATTGGTCGAGATGATGCTGGATGTCTCCCAGCTTAGAAATGCGGTTGACTGTATCTGACAGTTAGAGCTTCCAATGTGAGGAACTCACAGTGTTCAGTGAAATCAAAGTAGGCAATTTCAGTACAAGAGAGGAGCCAGACAGAAAGGTAAAACGAGAGATCCTCTTTAAAAGAAAAATAAAGAATGAGTGTAGTGCCACATTAACCTTTACTTTACCCTTAGCATGTGAAACCTATCATTTTTATGGAATATGTTATTAAAGGTCCATGCAAAGAAATTATACTGCTAACCAATATTCCATATTTGCAAGAGAATACTGTAAACCAAATGAGACCTTTTTACAATCCACACTTATCTACTACTACCATGAGCTAGTCTATAAGCTATGAACAGAGAAAGGTGTAATGACTTTTGGAGAAGTAGTGATAACCACAGTCAGATGAAAGACAGGTGGTTGTCCAGCAGTAATAAGCCAAGACATGTCTTTTTGGTAGAATGAGATACAATGTACACACACATGCCTCTGCCTTTCTTGCGAACCAACTCTCTTGACATGCCGGCTATAAGCTCCTCTTTTTTTTGCAGACAATGCCAACATGTTATGCCAGGTCTCTGCATTGAGTTTAATTTGCAGAGTAAGTCAGAGAAAATTCACCTGACCAAGGACTTTGTATCCTTGAATAAAAGGTACAGAAGACAATATGCATTACTAAAATCAGTATGAATGGATGGTAATGCAGAATGGTTTCACAAACACCCAGACGCTGCAAAACCTGCAGCTGAGTAAGATGCTGCAGGTCAGTTAAATTAAAACCCATTACACTATTTTAAAATTGGCAACACTGCTTGTTGAGATGATATTTCCCTAGGAATTGTCTGAGATACAATTTAATTAATCATAGCATTGCCATAAATAAACAGCTATAGTGATATTGCTGAGGTGCAGTTGGTAATGCCTTAGAAACTGCACTGTTGCAGCTCTACACATTTTTCAAATCTAATCCTATGACAACATTCATCCAAAGAGTAAATCGGAAACATACTGAAATTATGTAGCACCAAGGAGAAATTGTGCAAAACACATTACACAAAATGTTTTTTTTTAATGTGCTGTTTAGACTTTAAATGCAGAAGAACTATTGAAAAGCTTCAAACCGGTCTACACAAGTTACAATCCAAGTGTACAATCTTTGTACATTCCTTTTAGATCTACCAAAAATTATGCAGTGAGAGGGCCTATCTAAACAATTAATTTTATGCCCAGTCAGGTAGGTCCTTGGACTCCATATTTGTTGGCAGATTTAAAGGAGAATGTATACTCAGATTGTAATGTGTATGCGACCAACTTTAGATAAATGAAATACCAATGTGCCTAGCAGACAGCATAGGCTATAGGTATTGTTGTTTGCCTTTTAACAATTTTGAGTACACTTACCTTAACAATAATTAAAAGCATGACTTCTGCCCACAATGCATTCTTATCTCATTAAGTAACACATTTACTTTAGGATAATAATATAGGATATCAGTCTCAGTCAAAACAATACAGCAAAACTGTTTAGTCTGTTTGGTTTCGGAAGAACAGATAATAATGCCTAGCTGTTCTATGGTATTGAACAGATTCATGTTAAAATATATCTATGTGGCGAATAAAGGCTGCAGGCATACATGATATCTTGTGCTATGGAGATGTTCTGTCATGCCATGCAAGACAACAGCATTTTAGCAAAGGTGGGAAATCTGAGGGAAGAGTGCATTACAATACTGAGTAACAGATTTCTAGAACCATTTGTATTATATCAAAGTTTGACACTTGTACCTGTGCTACTGTTTGACTAGGAGTAAAAAAACAAAACTAGCATTTAAAGTTCACCAGCTCACATTTATGCATGGGACCAGTCACTGCTAATAGGGTTTGTATATTGGTACCACTTCCAACTAAGTACAGTAATAGGGGTCATGTGCAATTGGAATTTGAGGTTTTATTAACATTGCCAGCTGAGAAGCCAAAAAAACTTTGTATTGTGCCAATGCAGGGAAAAGCAACACAATCAAATACATTTCAGCCATTGAAAAGTGCTTGTACCTTTCTTCCCTTTGCTGATATGTTCGCTTGGGCAATCAAGTGACACAGGCAGAGCATGTGACTCAGGTGTTTTCCTCCAAAGTGACAGCACTAGTTCTTGGTGTTGGCCACCTCACACTTTTATATGGTGGTGGAGGACAGAGGGTCCTCTGTCCTAAGTAAGTTTGAATGTGTGATTAGAGCTTACACAGAACTTTTTTCTTTTTGCTACAAGGGGCAAACAGAAAGGCAAAGGAGAAAAAGGAAGGTATGTATAAGCAGCTGTAAGGGTTAGAATTATACTGTACCTGTTGCTTTATGCTGCATAGGCAGAGCACAAGTACTTTTTAAAGCATTCTATATGCTGTAGATACCACAACTCTGGGTTATTTAATTTAGAAGTCCAGATTCAATCTATATCATTTACACTGTTTGGGCACACATATCTTTCCACCAACATTTAAGTAATAACAGATTTTAAATTATACAAAGTAAACTTGAAATGTTTTATAATATCCTGACTCTTTGCTTTTCCACCCTTTTGGTATCTTACATCCTTGCCAGTTACCTATCTTCTAGATATACAATAAATTAATTATAACAATAGCGTAAAGAAACCAAGAGAGGGGTATAAATGTCATAGTGCATGGCTACATTTTTAGTTTTTAGTATGTAGCTTTACAAAGGTATTTTATGCATTCATACAGATTTATTTACTCACTCCTTGCAAGACAGTCAAGGCCCATGGCTTCTGTGCTTAGAGTCATTGAATTTGGACTAAAACTACAATCATCACAGCCTTCATGTTATAGATGTACTGCTCTGACTACATGTGAGATGTCCTATTTTAGTGTGATTTTTTTAGAACCATTGTTCATTTTAAAGAAAGATGTCTGTGTGATATCATGAATGCTATAGATAGTGTATCTTCTTTATATTTATTTATATATGTACATACATTGATCTATTTCACATTCCAACCCACTGGATTTTCTGGAACTAGCACTCTACTTTATGTAGTAGGTGTGATTAATAGCAGGGTTCATTTGATACGCAAGGCTTAAAATCCAGCACTCTCAGAGCTGCTTCTGTAGCTGGGGCTTCGACTGTGGCTGGGAGAACGACTCCGAGTCCGGCTACGGCTATAGCTGCTGTAACTGTCATAGCTCCTGCTTCGACTACGGCTGTGGGAGTAGCTGCTCAGAGAGCTAGAAGATGGGCTAGGTCTATAGTAAGGAATTGGGCGCTTCCGGGCACTGAAAATTAAAGATAACAAGTAATAATTACATTGTGCTTATTATAAGTTGCCACAAGAAAGACAGAGCAGTAAGAAAACAATCTTGTTATTGGTTAATAATTCACTGCATTAACAGACATATGTTAGATCTAAGCATTTAACCATAGATGTTACTTTTTTAGACTGTAAAAGTAAAGGGTGGTAATGGGTGCAAATCTTACCCCATAATGGTATTTGCAGACAGATGCAGCAGTACAGGTACCAAGTAGAAGCATTCATTGTGCTGCAACCATGCTGTGAAAGACAATCAATTGATCTCTAGAGTGACCACACGTGTATTGATAGCTGAGATGACTATAAACTAATATTTCAGATTTCTGTGAAGATTGGGTTAACACGAATGTAACAGACTACTTTTTAGATTTGTGCTTTCCATACACTTAATGGAACAAACTAATTCATGCAATCCTGGATCTGACCCAATATACCTTGATTTGCCACATATGTAAATCTAAAAATACAATTTTCATTCTCTTGTATTTACCTATTATCCTCCTCTATGCCTGCCTTTTACAATACCACATTAAGGCTACTTTCACACTGGGGTGGTGTCGGTGTCAGTGGTAAAGCGCTGGTCATTTTAGCGATGCTTTACCGCTGTTTAAGCAGCACTTTATCGTCACTAGCGGAGTGCTTTTAACCCCCAAGAAGGAGTTAAAAACGACCGTGTTGCGGCGCTTCCGAAGCGCTGCCCATTCATTCCAATGTGCAAGGCGGTTTAGGAGTGGTGTATACACAGCTCCCAAACTGGCCCAAAGATGCTGCTTGCAGGACTTTTTTTCCAGTCCTGCAAGCGCACTGCCCCAGTGTGAAAGCACTCGGGCTTTCACAATGGGGTGGCAGGAGAGGCAGTTTTCAGGCACTTTACAGGCGCTATTTTTAGCGCTAAAACACCTGATAACTGCCTCAGTGTGAAAGTAACCTAACATTGGATTTTGACATCATATGCAATTTCTTATACAACCCTTTGCAGAAAACATATGTTGCAATGATCGCAATACATATGTCACTTGCCACACAAAAGATAGGGAAAGAAAGGGTCACTGTAAATGAGTGACAGATGATCAGTTTGCTACTTTGCTCAGTGTGTGCTATGACCCTGTAAGGTGGTGGTAGAGTGTCTTTAAGAGATTTGACCCTACCACTCACTGCAATATGGTAACAGAGAGTCGGTTTTCCAATTGAGGGAATACCGTTCTTCAATCATAGGAAAGAGCTTCTGTTGCTGAGGTATGAGGATCAAACATTGGTGGCAGCTGAGGAGGACCTCATTCTGCAATAGAGGGAGTGAAAGAAGGCCAGCTATGTGAATTTGGGGTGATGCTGTTGTTCTGTGGTGTTAAGAGTCAATGACTATGCTTCCTTAAGAGCAACTGCATGACTTTATTGCTGTTAAAGGGCATGCCTGATCTGTGGATTGTGTTTTGTTTGGTAATTGTTTCTAAGAATGTAAATGAGTGAGTTTCCATTGTTTGCAATGGTACTAATAAAAAAATCAGTAACATGAGAAGAAAAATAAGTGTGGGTTAAAGGGAATAAAAGGTTGGGAATTGAGGATGATCACTAAGCAAAAACTACGCTATTAAATATTATATCTACTTCCTTCCAATTAGAGTTACTATAAAGGTTAAGGTAATGCGGTTCACAGTGGGCTCACATTTGCTGAACATAACCAAAAGGCAACTATACTGCTACATCTGTATGTATAAATCCAAAATAATCTTGTATTTTATTATGCACGTTTCTGTTAAAGTCATTGCTAGCATAAAAACAAATGCTGTTTTATGAATCACAACTCACAACATAAAAGACTGAGGATGTTAGGAGTTATAATTCAAAAATAATATAAGGCTAACTGCTGAAATCATAGTTAATAAAGTAAACTGAATGACCTTCCTGTTTTGTTTGCTCCACATTATCCACACCTTAGACAGACGCTGAAATTGTTGAGACAAATAGTTAGTAGATAACTGAACCGTTAAATATGAATAAGTTAGTGTCAAACAAAAAGGAACTGCAATCCATTATAACACAGCTATTGACTAGCTTGTATACATTTAGAAATGCAGAATGTTTTGTAGCCCATTTTGGGATTTAAAGAGCATCACAAAACTGCTATTTTCTTTCATTTTGCCCTAGTATGTTACGTCGTATACCCGCCTGGCACATGATGTAAATTCCAACCATGAACACTAAAGCTATTTGCACATCTCTTACAACTGTTTATATGACAGGGCCTAGCCAACCATAAATGATAAGCTGGCAGGAGAAAGCACTCTTACTTACTTCAGCACCTTTTTGACTTTATGAATGCCGACACCATCTTTTATTTTATTTTATATACTGAGTGATTGTGACATAGGCGGTATGCTGAAAAACTGAAAAACAAACTTTCAAGACTACATATTTCTGTCTAGTTTCAAAACATAGAGAACCATAACATGGTTATAACAGAATTGGAATTGCAGTACCCCTTTGCTCAAAAACATGTTTAAGCTTGGCAAAAGCTGTGCAACATATATAAGGCAGAGAGAAATAGGTGGTAAGAGGTCAAAGCCAGAAAACCAAGATCCCAGATTTGCAACAGACTGTAAAAAAACACATATTTTGTGAGTGATTAGTGTATATATGCGAGAGGGTTACATTTTTTCAGTAAACACCTGATAGTGATTAGGTTACCACAGTAACCAAGAAGACTTGCTGTAACGTACATCATTGGCAGCTGATCTTCAAAAGGAACCTTGTGGGATGGAATAGCATAAAATGATGTGACATACAAATAAACAGTTATACATTAAAGTATACATGCCTTTAATTCAAAGAATGTGTCTCATTTGCTGAAAGTTTTAAATACTTTAGGTTTCTTGACTTACCATTGAAATCTGTTTCCTAGAGTAATGTACAGGACTCGGACTCCTTTAAATACTGTAAATACGACTAGGTTATATGTATGTGATTGGAAGGCTGCAGGGACATCCTATCCTATATAACCCCTGTCACTCCCAGCTAGCCTCAGTTTTGTAGGGTCTTGTTAAGGCAAAAAATGGCTGGATCCACCAAAGAAAGTTCCCATATCCTAAGGAAACTTTGCACAATATGATACTGTTGATTGAAAGTTTTAGGAGGAGAAATAACTTCTTCACACCATACAGAACAGGCTCAAACAGCATGTGAACCTGGAAGCTGGTTTTGGGAATTTTAAAGACCCCATACTGGATACCGTCATGTGAACAAATTCTGGCTGATTAAGTGCTAAACATAAGTGTACAGCTTTAAGAGGTGTTGCAATCATTTCCTTTAGCTTAAGAGTAATGTCTGCAGCAGATGTACCATCCTGTTCCTATGTCTTAAAGACAAGGGATCAGCAGACAACTTTTTTGTACTGTGCCTGGCTCAAGGGCAAAGTCACAGACCAAATCAGGAGGGTAGGTTGAAGAGGAAATATCTGTGACCTGTTCTGTCTATGGCCCTAATAAAGCCAGAAATTATGACAATTAACTCTTACATTGTGGCAGAAAATTCCTCTTCAGAAAGGAAGCTGGAGGTTGGTATGGCTGATTGACTGGATGACCAGAGGAAGGCAGAAAGTCACATCAGAGGAAAGAGTATTACAGCCCTGAACAGATGTGCTACCATCCCTCAAGGGGAGCTAAAGGCTAAGCATGAGACAACAAGCCCAGATCCGGCATGCCTGTGAAAACTGTCCCTAAACAATGCAGTAGAGCGGAAGGGGGGATCCCTTGGTGCAAGTAATTGTAAGCCACTGGAACCTAGTAGTTGTGAGAATAAGCCACTAGTAACATGAAAAAAGGGTGCTCAGGCACAGAAAGCACTTTGGCTTTGCAGGTGCAGTAGCGCTTGTTTGCACAGGCACACTAAGGGGTGACTCATGGGATGCACACATATGCAATAGCATCACACCAGACATGCTCTAAAGCCTAAAATGGCTCCAAAGTAAAATTTTTAACCTTGGTTATTCTGGTTCCTACCGCATCACAATAAGGGGGACGGTGGTTCTAATACACCTAGGGGGGAAAAGCTGCACTATGCTAGCAATAAGCTGAACATGTATAGGGCTTCTGCCTTGTACTAACCACATCAGGAGTTGCAATTAACATGAGATTAACCCCATCCTGGCTTTGCCTTCCATGATGGACACACCCTCATAGTGGTCTTCAGAGACTGAGCTCAGCACCAGGCAGATCACAGCTCTGAATCTGTAAAGCATTTTGTGGCTAACTCCACATGTTGCACTATATGCCAATGGGAGCACCCACAAAAGAGGCCCTTCACATAGGACTAGAAAAAAATGAGGTTAGCTAAGTGTGGGAGCGTGATGTCCCTTCAGCTTTACATTTTTGCCTGTGTCCAATAACCTAAAGTTAGCTGCATATATAGCCCAGTTATAATGATTTAAAAAAAGCCCATGTCTTGTACTGTACATTCAGGAAATATAGTTTTATTATGAATTAAACATGTTAGATTTTCCAACTATCAAATCACTTGCTTTCAGCTCCAAGAACTTGCTACAATGGCAATAAAAAGTATTTGAATCCCATTGGAATTAACTGGTTTTCTGCAGTAATTTACCATAAAATGTGCTCTGATCCTCATCTAAGTCACAACTATAGACACACACAATGTCCTAAGCTGATAACAAGCAAACAATTCTAATTCGTCATGTCTTTATTGAACACACCCATTAAATATTCACAGTGCTGGAGGAAGAAAGTAAATGAACCCATAGACTAATCACTTTACACCTGGAGTCCATTTAAAAAAAATAGGTTTGGAGGTGTGGTTTAGAGCTACTTTGATTAAAAAAAAAAACCACACAAACATTTTAGGACTGCTGTTCAATAGAAGCATTAGCTGACGTGAACCATGCCGCACAAAAAAGAGCTCTCTGAAGACATGTATCAAAAGTAGTTGATCTGCATAAGGCTGGAAAGGGATACAAAGCAATCAAAAAGTTTGTAGGCATCCATCAGTCGCCAGTTAAACAAATTGTCTATAAAGGGAGACAGTCAGTCTAGCACTGTGACTACCCATCCTAGAAGTAGTTGGCCAGCTTTGATGACTCCCAAGGCACATCGCACTCCTCAAGGTAAAGATGAACCCACGAGTAACAGTTAAAGGCCTGAAAACATCACTGGAACTGACACACATCCCTGTATATGAGTCTACCATACGCAAGTCTTTGAACAGGTAGGGTGTTCATGGCAGAAAAAAAAAACATTGCAGCGTACCTGTAGTTTGCCAAAGAGCACCTTGGCAACCTGCAGTGCTTCTGGAAAAATGTTTTGTGGACTGATGAAACAAAAGTTATATTGTTTGGGAAGCATAGTCAGCACTATGTATGGAGCAAAATAGGCACAGCTTACCAGCATTAAAACATCATCCCAACAGTAAAGTATAGTGGAGGGAACACAGTGATTTAGGCTTGCTTCGCTGCCTCATGGCCTGGACCACTTGCCATCATCGAGGAGAGAATTAATTTCCAAGTTTACCAAAATATCCTACAGGATAATGCCAGGATTGCTGACTGCCATCTGAAGCTTAGTAGAAGCTGGGTCATGCAGTAGGACAGTGATCCTAAACATTAACCACTTGCCGACCACCGACCGGCGTTCTGACGGCGACAAGGTGGCTCGTTATCATACGACGGCGGCTGCGATAACTAGTACTGTGAGTGTGCACGTGCCGCCGGAGGGGGGGGGGCAGGGAGTGGGTACGGCGGACTCAATCACTGCCGGCTACCCGCAATGCCCCCCCCCGCAGTGAGAGAACGGAGGTCCGTGTATGTAAACATGGATCTCTGTTCTCATAGAGGGGGAAGGGCGGTGATCACAGGCTTCCTGTATATGGAAGCCTTGGTCACTCCCTCCCCCCTGCCAGCCCAGTCCACACACAGTTAGAACACACCCAGGGAACACATTTAACCCTTAGAGCTCCCCCTGCAGGTTAACACCTTCACTGCTAATGACATTTACACAGTAATCAGTACATTTTTATAGAACTGATCGCTGTATAAATGCCAATGGTCCCAAAAAAGTGTCAAAATGGTCTGACATGTCTGCCCCAATATCGCAGTACCGCTAAAAATCACAGATCACCGCCATTACTAGTAAAAAAATAAAAAAAAAATAAAAACCCCAGAAATTAATTCTCATCATCCATAAACGCGGCAACATTTGCACAAACCAATCAATAAATGCCGTTTGCGATTTTTTAAACCAAAAATATGAGGAAGAGTATAAATTGGCCAAAACTGATGAAAAAATGTTTTTTTTATATTTTTTTTGGATTTGTATTTTAGCAAAAAGTAAGAAATATTGTTTTTTTTGCAAAATTGTCGCTCTTTTTTTATTCATAGCAGTGATCAGAAATGACGCAGAGGGGATCAAATACCACTAAAAGAAAGCTCTATTTGTGGGGGAAAAAAGGACGCAAATTTTGTTTGGGTACAACGTCGCACGACCGCGCAATTGTCAGTTAAAGCGCCACAGTGCCGAATCGCAAAAAAGTGCTCTGGTCCTAAAGTGTGAAATCCTTCCGGGGTTGAAGTGGTTAAAGTAAATCCACCACCGACTGGCTTCAGAAAAATAAAATGTGCCTTGTGTAGTGGTGCAGTCAGAGCCCAGACCTTAATCCCATGGAGGTGCTGTGGAATGACCTCAAGAGAGATGTGCACAAATACATCCTACAAGTCTGAGCTGAAGCAGATTTGTAAAGAGAAATGGTCAAAAACTCCTGAATGTGGTGTAGGTCTGAACAAGAGCTACTGAAAGTGCTTGCTTGAAGTTATTGCTGTTAAAAGAGGGTTCAGCCGGCTATTAAGGCTTCACTTACTTTTTCCTCCAGCACTGTGAATATGTAATGATTGTGTTCAATAAATACATGAGAAATGAGAAGTGTCTGTGTGTTATCAGCTTAAGCACATTGTACAGTATTGGTCCATTATTGTGACTTAAATAAGAATCAGATCACGTTTTATGGCAAATTACTGCAGAAAATCAGTTCATTCCAAGGGGTTCACATACGTTTTGTTGCTGAACTTGCTATGTTAGATCTCAGTGCAAAACAGGTTCTATTATTGCTAATCTTGGCACAGGACAGCCTGATTTGACGCACGATAAGATACTTAAGAAAACATGTTACAATGTTGCATACATTCTCCATACACCTTCACATTCGTTAGATTTATCAATAACTGTTTAATGCAAAGATCTATCAAAACAATTAATTCAGTTAACATTGAATCACGTATACCCCTTTGCTACATAATTACTGGTAAATTACAGGTAGACTGTACTATCAGATTGTAATGTGTGCAGCCAGATTAAAGGCTACCTATAGCTATTCATCACTTTTGTCAGATTGTTATTATGTAAAAGGGAGGCAAACAACTTTGTATACACCCGAGTTGCCAGCTTTGAAGGAAAAAAACAGAAATCAAGTGGGAAAATCCATCCTACCTGATCGACTCCCTGGCTTTGAAGGCTCATCCAAGGGTGTCAAAGATTTTGCAGTCTGGCCATAAAGATCTAGATTGGATTAGCATTCTCTAATGTCTGTCTGATAGTCCGTAAGTTATTATTAGATTTGGTTAAGGTTAGTAATATGGTAGGGGTCAGGGGTTAAGTCAAGTGCAAAGTTTAGGGTTATAATTTAGGAGGTTGTTAGGTTAAAGCTGTAGTAAACCCATGCATTTAACAGGTTAAAAACCAGTCACATTTCCGGCATGTGCCAGAAATGTAACACTCCCATTGGTTGTGCTCTAAACCATACTGTCAAACCATCCAATGGCTGGTGTCATAGCTGATCACATGTGCAGCATCATGTTAAACAGAGGCCAAGATGGCAGCTTCCTTGGCTGAAAATGATAGGAGGGTTTACTACCACTTTAAGTTTTAGGGTTCAGATAAAGTATTTATACTTAGGGTCAAGTTGATAGTTAAGTGTTTGCGTCAGGGGTTAGGGTCACAGACCAAGGTGAAGGTTAGGATTAGGTTAAGATTTAAGGTAAAACAAATAAGTGTTTGTATCAGTGTGTGTTTTAAGGGTTACGTTTTAAGGTTAGGTAAAGAGTTGAGTGTAAGCAGTAAAGAAAGGGTGTTATTATAAGGAGTTAGGTTACGTTTTAGGGTTTGGGTGAGGAAAGGATCAACTGTTAGGGTCAGCCTAAGGGCTAGGTAAGGTTAGTGGTTAGGGCATGTGTCAGTACATTTTTTTCCTGCTTTAAGGGCCAGTTCACACCATGGAAACGCAGTCTGGATGCGTTCCGGATGCTTTTCTGCATGCGCGTTTTTGGTGTGCTCCGGTGCGTTTTTGATGCGTTTTGGTGCATTTTTGATTCAGTCCAGTGCATTTTTTTCCTTTTTCTTTACTTAAAATAAGGACATGTGAGTTCCAGTGCATTTAGGTGCGTTCCAGCGCGTTTTTGATGCGTTTTACCGCATTCCAGTACAGTTCAGTGCAGAAAAAATGCAGCATGTTCTACTTTTTTTTTCTGGAACTGAAACACACTGGAACTGACTGCACTGGTGTGAACTAAGCCATTGAACGCCATATATCCTACTTTCCATGCGTTTTTGATGCAGAAAAAAATGCACTGGACAGCATGTCGTGTGAACTGGCCCTTATACACCAAAATCTCCCCACTGACAATTACCAGTCCCTAGTTCTCAGTGTCAAAAGCCAATGAGCTGCCAAAGTATTTCTACTCACATCTAACTATTCTAAAGCCTAGTACACATGGGCGGAATGTTGGGCGGCATCGGCCGGTTCAATAGAAACAGGCCAACATTTGGCCCGTGTATACTGCAGCCGGTCCAACAGAGGCCGGCCACTCAGCCGGCTTCTGTAGAAGGGGCATGACCGAAAAAGGTCTGCCGATCGACTCCCGATCAGCCAATGGCTGAGAGCGCTGACCGGAGTGTTCCGGAGCGGGGGGCAGTCCCCCTGTCAGAACACAAAAGAACAGCAGGGGAAACTGCTGTACTAATGTCAGATAGTTAGAACAGTGGCTCTTCCTGAGCTGTCAGTTTTTTTTTCTACGAAAAAAACTACTAGTGTATACTAGGCTTAAGTTTGCATAATCTATTCTATTAGAAAGCGTAATGTTAAGATGTCACAAGTATATTAATTGCTACTGATTATTAACTGGCAAATATTTATCTGTCTTTCAGACTTAAAAGCAAGTGTCCTTGGAACATAAAACTATTTTTTTGTCCTAGCTGACATAACCCTCAGATATATTTAAACAGTTTAGAAAATTTGACAGAAGCAATTATCTGACAATAATTCCAAGAATTGGCAGTCAGGAACTAAATTACTAAAAGATTAAAGTTGTGTTTTGTTTGTATGTTTCTAATTTGGTCCAGCATATATAGCCTGTTCTGTTCTTTGCTATTAATATTGCTATTTTAGGTTAAATTATGAGGGTCTAATATTCAACAATTGGAGTCAATGCAAAGATTTATTTTCTGGATACTTGTCCACAGGGACATCTAAGTAGCTCTGTGGCATTTTAAAGTCAACAATCTCTCTGTTTTACATTATCTTTAGAGTGTGGAAGAGTTTGAACTTTCATCAACTGTTTATTGCTGTCTGTGTCCACATTTTAGAGGTTTCTCCTTACTCCTTGTCTACTTAGGGGTGTCAAACAGAACAGGAAGTGAAAGCAAATCCTTTGTTGCTGTTTGTATGCCCATGTGGAAGGTTTTAACTTCCTGACAATATCAAAAGCTAAAAAAAGGCATTTTCTAGAAATTTACATTTGAGGATCGTGTTTCGCTTGGTTTGTGTAAAGGCTACATGTGGACTTTGTGGACGTACCAGAGGTTAAAGTGGAGTTCCACCCAAAAGTGGAACTTCCGCTTTCAGGGAAGGTGACCCCCTGACATGCCACAATTGGCATGTCATTTTTTTGGGGGGGGGGGGGGGGGCA
>BLSH010152934.1:755137-781297 GCA_018402905.1 Glandirana rugosa
AGGGAAGGTGACCCCCTGACATGCCACAATTGGCATGTAATTTTTTTGGGGGGGGGGGGGCAGCGGGGACCTTGTTTTGACAGGGTACCAGCGGCACTTCCTCTCCTGGCTACAGGAAGGAAGTCCATCTTTCCACCCTCCCTCTTGGCGATCTTCTGGGGACACGTCACAGGTCCCAGAAGATACACCGGCCATTCACAAAGTGCGGTGCGGCTCATGCATGTGCTTCAAATCCGGGCACACACACTTGTGATGGCAGCACCGCACGGAAGAGGGGGAGAAGAGGGAGGCAGTGGGCAGCCGCAACGCTGGAGACAGGTGAGTTGGGCTTCACATAAACAGAAAAACATATATGTACATACATGAGATGCATAATGGTTGCGACATACATTTAAAATACAAAAACAGGAATATTGATACAACCACCACTCTCTGTTTCAAAGAGAACAGATGGAACCCGACGCATTTTGAAAAAAGTTCTTCCTCAGGGGTAAGTGGTCATATGATTAGCAATGTATACATTGAAAAAAATATACAGTTAAAATTCACATACAAATATTTCCATCACCACTGTTTGTACACTATCTGTATCTCTACAAATGTACCAACCATAAAAGAAGACAGTTGCGTCCAAAACTTTATCAGTTTAAAGGCATCCAAAAATTCAACACAGGCTACCCGATGTTCATCTGTATCCCCGTGGGACCACTGCTAGAGGAAAAGGGGGAGAGGAAGGGCAGAAAAATAGATGGTCCACCCTATCCCCATACAGTGCCCCGCTCGATTATTCTCAATAAAGAAAGTAACTTCTCAGGCAAGAAGCCAATCATATATTGGAGTTCTAATGGACAAAAAGGAAAGGCATAAAGATGAATGTTATGCTGAAATTGTTAGTATGGAAAGATGTGTTTTTTATATATAGTGTGTTGACCCAATTTGAGACCCACTTGCACTTTTATGAGAAGGTATCAGATGACTCCAGTGAAAAAATGTATATATATCATGTGGTGACTGGGAAGGATATTGCTGCAGACAAATAAAAGAAAAATATATGCTATGTTCAACTGTTTTAATATGTGTTATATTATATATTATATTAGCCTATGTGTATAGGTGAACCCGTATTGTAAAAGAATGATGGTCAGTACGAATACAGGCTTACCTAAACTGTCTCTCAGCCCAGTATGAGGGTGATGTGTGTAAAAAACAATTCCAAACACTGGTTTAAGTATCCAGATCTGCACTTACTGCAGTTGAACCACATCAGCCGTCTATAACAAAAAAATACATGTATATATATATATATATATATATATATATATATATATGTAAAGGGGAATGATAATGGAGTTCGATATATACCATAGGTACAATTGGCTGATGTGTGGTGTATATCGAACTCCGTTGTCACACCCCTTATACTTATATATATATATATATATACATTTTTTTTTGTTATAGATGGCTGATGTGGTTCAACTGCAATAAATGCAGATCTGGATACTAAAATCAGTGTTTGGAATTGATTTTTCCACACACCACCATCATACTGGGCTGAGAGATGGTTTAGGTAAGCCTGTATTAGTACTGACCATCATTCTTTTACTATACGGGTTCACCTACACACATAGGCTAATATAATATATAATATAACACATATTAAAACAGTTGAACACAGCATATATATTTATTTTATTTGTCTGCAGCAATACCCTTCCCAGTCACCACATGATATATATACATTTTTTCACTGGAGTCATCTGATACCTTCTCATAAAAGTGCAGGTGGGTCTCAGATTGGGTCAACACACTATAAAAAACACATCTTTCCATATTAACAATTTCAGAAAAACATTTATCTTTATGCCTTTCCTTTTTGTCCATTAGAATTCCAATATATGATTGGCTTCTTGCCTGAGAAGTTACTTTCCTTATTGAGGATAATCGAGCGGGCACTGTATGGGGATAGGGTGGACCATCTATATTTCTGCCCTTCCTCTCCCCCTTTTCATCTAGCAGTGGTCCCACAGGGATACAGATGAACAGCAGGTAGCCTGTGTTGAATTTTTGGATGCCTTTAGACGGATAAAGTTTTGGATGCAACTGTCTTCTTTCATGGTTGGTACATTTGTAGAGATACAGATAGTGTGTAAACAGTGGTGATGGATATATTTGTATGTGAATTTTAACTATATTTTTTTCAATTTAGACATTGCTAATCATATGACCACTTACCCCTGAGGAAGAACTATTTTCGAAACGCGTCAGTTTCCCTCTGTTCTCTTTGAAACAGAGAGTGGTGGTTGTATCAATATTACTGTTTTTGTATTTTAAATGTATGTCACACCCATTATGCATCTCATGTATGTACATATATGCATGTTTCTGTTTATGTGCAGCCCAATGTTTGGGCAATCTAAATCTTTAATAAAAATTGTATGTTTATGACAATATTGGTCTACTCTTATAGAGCTGGTCTTCCCTTTAAAGTCCCAAGTGGATTTTTTTTCTAATCTGTATCATAGAGATGCGGGTGGACCCTCCATCTCTGGTGTTTTTTGCACAGCAAATTGATTTTAAAAGTCAGCAGCTACACTTTTTGTAGCTGCTGACTTTTAATAGGTTGGAACTCCGCTTAAATGTTACTTCTGATGGCTGGATCCTTTGAGTTTCAAGAACATGACTTGTTAATAAGTATTATTTAGACACTGCTTAGCCTTGCTGTTTTTATGTTATTGCTTTATGCCCAGTTCTTATTTAGATACAAATATTTGTAACATTTCTTTGCTTATAAAATCATTTGCTGTCACTTTACTTGGACAGTCACGTGCCGGTGACAATGGCAGGCATATGACAGTTATTGTGAAAATATTATTTAGGTGGCTGAGGAGAGAATAATTGTGTGGACTTTGCGATTGACTGACTTGGGGGAAGTGCCTAGCGATAATATAATTATATTTATGCTTTATTACTTATAATTATAGGTAATGTATACTAATTTTGGGGCCCTGCTATGTAAGCTGCAGTGTGTTTTTACAAAGATACATACAAACATACATAATACATAGTCTGGGTGAGTCTATTATTTCACCTTGTAATTCTTCGTGGCTCCATAAAGCTAGGGGAATCCCTCCTTCTCTTTCTAATAGGTGAATAACTTCTTGAGCGTCGGCGGGGTCTTGCTGCTTCCGTGTCATTAATTCGTGTTCGGTTCTCACCATCCTTCACCCTAATATAGGCAGAAGCACATAAGCAATTTATGAATACTTGTAATGAAAGGGGTAGGCATTGCCTAATTACCAAGCAGAATAAAATGAAAGGACTACAAAACACAGATTATGTCATTTTCATTAACTGGATTTTGGAAAAAAAAAGTTTGGATAATATTCACAATTTTAAGAGTGGCACTTTGCTCATTGAAGAGAAGCTGTCATTCTAAAATCAGGCTGGTCATCAATGAACATACTGCTTGGTGACCAGACTTTGAGATTGCCTGCCTCTTGAATAATAAAGCAATATAATGTAGACAGGCAATCTGTAATAGGTGCAAGCTCTATTACTAAAATACATTAGCATAAGTTACTGGTCATCCAGTAACTTTGCTTAACTAAATTTGACTGGGTATTCTCTGTAAGGTGGTATAATACAATCAAGGTACAAACCATAAATCTGTTTTCTCCTTTTGTTAACATATCAGCAACACTAAATAGAAGGTTGTATACAAAATCTACATAAATGTACAATAGCTTATTTCCAGATTTAATACAATAACACTTAATAGTTGTGATTGAAAGCAGATCTTTTATAAAACATCCATTTTAAAGTGTTAGTGACCCTGCACTATAAAGATGATTAACTCTTGTTAGTGACTATTAAAGCTAACAATTAACCATCCATATGGTCAGGATAAACTATGTGGTAGTACAATTACCTTGTTTATGCATGGATGTGGCCACTATACAACATATTACATCATTTCCCCTTATCTTCTGGAAGCTCAGTTCAGGTGTCAAACATGTATGGCTATGAGTCACATATCCAGGGATCTGATTAATGACCTATTGTTTGAGGTGGATGCATAATCTAAACATTTTCTTTAATTATGTTAAGTTTTCATTGCTCTCTCTATGGGTTGGGTAGACTAAGGATATCCATTTGTCCTGGTGACCAGTATCACCATGACAAAAAGTGATGGAGAAATTCACACTCTTACAGTTGTCACCAGAACAAGAGATGAGGTTCAACATTCCAATGGGGACAGTTGTCTATGAGAGTAATTCCCCTCGCTCCATGAGAGATATCCTCTAATTTTATTTTGCAGCTTCAAAACAGGAAATCTCCTCAACCGAATACAGATAGCAAATAATAATCGGAGAGGGGTTATAATCCCTTTCCTTTTATATCCAAAACTAATAAAGAATTGTTTATCTATACATAATCTATGGATACAGAAAGGATGAATAGTTAAAAAGATTACATTATCTTCAATAAAGTTTGAAAGTCAAAAAGTTCAATCACAAAACTAAAAACACACTGAAACGTTATACAATCTTTACCTGTTTAAAGCTTTCTTTTGAGAGGCAGATCGAGACCTGCTTCTGGCCATTCTCTTGTCACGTGACCTGGAGCGGGATGGAGATCGGCTAGAACTCCAGGAGCTGCCTCTGTGACCAGTGCTGCGCGCTGGACTCTTTTTTCGGTCAGAATTCTGTCTAATATGCTTCACTGAAGACTCAGAGCAGCTATTCTGTCTACCACGGTGATGCTTTATTTTTAGCCTGTGACATAAAACCATAATTATTTCTATCCACTATCTCATTAGAACTTTATTTCTCTTACAGTTATTGATATAAACACAACCTAATAATTTACTTTCATTCACAATGGTTTAAGTGAAACCATTGATATAACAAATCATATATGCTTTTTAAATATGACCTTACTTTTTAGCAGCAACACCATGGTTCTTTTCCATTCCAGTGGTATGTGACAATATTGACCCTTCAGAATCACTGCTGTAGCTTGTATGGCTTCCTGAGTTTACAGAAGACTCCTTATGTATCCTGGTTCTGCCCCTGGACCGCCCATGGTGTCTGACTGATGATGGCGACCTAGAGTTTCGTCGATGCTTATCATCTGATGAACAACGACCACCTTTACTTGATGAAACAGATCTTGGGCTCCTTACATCATTACGATTGTTGCCCTTGTGATGGCTAGGTGATGTTTCCAATTTTGCATGTGTCCGTGACGATGGAGATATTGATTTCGGCCGCTGCAGAGGAAAATAAATAGAAATTGGGGAAAAAGAAAAGATAGGGAGATGCTTTAGCACTACTTCATCAGCAAGGAACAGAAATGTTAACTCACAGTTGCATACAGCACGTTAACACAGAGATTCTACACTGAGACTATTTTTTCTGCTTAGCCTTTTGACCCCAACAATGCAGCTCATGCAATTTTGCATGCAAAACGCAACAAAAAGAAAATAGAAAACAAGAAATTATTTCAAAGAGCGGGTAGGGGAAGAGATAAATCTAAAATTAAGGTCTCACATAAAAAAAGAAATAAAGAAAATCAACTGTATGTAGATTACAAAAGTATGGGTTAAATATTATTTGGATAAAAAAAAAGAAAGTAAAATCAAATTAATAAAAAGTGAGGAGTGAGGTAGACATCTGGACAAAACAGCACAAAAACTGGTAGAGAGATTGAGGAGGGAAGAGGGGAAAGTATAAAAATAAAATAATAAAATAAAATCCACAAATGTTACTAAGAAAAATAAATTGTCTTTTTTAAAAATTCATTTTAGTTTTTCTGAACTCCTTTATTTTTCCGGTAGAGTACTGTTGAGCTTTCATCAGCACCCCATGTTCTCAGTTTTGTCACACTGTGATTTTTTTTTTTTTTTTTTTGATTTAAGTTCCTCTTGGTTAACATCCACTTACCAAGAAAGTGGCATTTCCTCCTTTAGTAGGTAAGGTATGAAGAGAAGGGAAAAGTGGGGCAACATAAGTGCATCATTAGATTCACAAAAATGCAAGAGAGATAGAGAGAGAGAAAAAAAATAATAATAAAGAAAAAAACACACAAACCCACTTTCCTGGCCTTGTATTTTGAAAATGCTTGAAGAGGCCAATCACGAGGTTTGAGTGACCTTGGTTAGTTATGTAAGGAACTTTTGCTCAGATTTTACTTTAAGTCCAGCTAGTATATGCTTTCTAAATTTGAAATAATTTTCTTGAAGAACGTATTGGATCATACATTAGTATTCAAAACTTGAATTGAACAATGGTGGCTTTAAAATGCAAGGAATAGTAAGTCGGGTTCTGCTTTACATATCATGAACAAAAATATAAAAAAGAAAACATAAATAAAAAAGTAGTGTTCATTTTTGAATTTGGAGTTAGACTTCTAAAAATGTATGCATGTCCAATACGGTGTTCATTTGCAATAATTCATGTCAGTACTAGCTTACTTGTATAGAGCATGTTGACACATATCTAAGACATAGGTATAGTAAATCTAACTAAATCGGGCTTAGAACTGTTCAAAACAGTAAAAGTATTAATAAATGGCTAAGCACAACCATGACGAAGATTCTGGGGATGATATGTCAATGTAGAAAGAAAGGGAGCTGGTTCCTTGCCTCATTTTGGTCCAATTTGGATGTTAACCAAATATCAGCAAACTGATGTAGCCATATTTATGAAGTTCTACCTCAATATACTCAATATCACTAGCCAATATATGCTTTCTTCCTAGCTGTGAAAAGAAACGATGGCACATATTTCCTGTCAGGGCAATACTAATCATGTTTGAAAGCTTGGAGATCCAAGTTACAATAGCTATTTTACACATCCTAACAAATAATACCCCTTTAATGAACATACCAGAAGAATGATACATGCTAAAGTATTTCTGCTATTGACAATGGGCAAAGAAGGTGTTAGAGACAAGCATTTTTTTTTCTTTTGATGTACAATTCTGTTGATTGCCTGAATATTCTGCTCCCGTTTGAGTTATTTTACAATATCAAGGTTGATACATCGCCCCTTTATCTTCAGTAACAGTATATTTGTAACATAAAATATGTTCTTACAAACTGCACACAGAACAAGGAAAATAAACATTACAAAATGAAGGTGGGGTTTACAAAGTTAAATAAAGACCCTTCTGTGACAAGTAATTTATGATTTTCTGGGAAGTAATATATTGCTACAGAAAATCCCATATAAATGTAAAAAGAAAAATCTGAAATCTGAATTTGAAAAAGATAATTCTGAAAAAAATATGTCACTCTTGCCAATAGCATTTATGAATTTGCCCAGTCTTGCCTAGATTTTAACATGAAAATGCCAGGTTTTCAAGACAAGTTGGCTACCAAAGGTTCTTTCTTCTCCTTTTAAAGAGAACCATTCACTTTTTGAAAAACTTAACATATGGAGGCTGATTTACTAAAGGAGTTGAAAATCTTCACTTCAATTATCTAATCATGTGAAAACCAAATTCCTGTTTACTTATTTTACCTGCACATGATTGGTTAAATTAAGTGAATATTCATAAAATGTATTGTGTGAACATTCTCAAATGCTTTAATAAATTATTCCATCTGTATCCACTTGATTGTAGAAACAATGACAACAAAGCATCAAAATGTCAAAGCCAGAACATGATGAGCTAACAGTGTGATTCCATACACCCACTCTGTTATGTTGGCCATATATAGAAACTTTCAGCTAGAACGATTGAAAATATTACAAGTCTATGACTCACTGTTCTTTTGGATCAGGGGGAGTGTTAATTAGGCTAGTTTGAGAACAATGCCCACCCATTACTGTGAACCCCTTTCCCAACCAGTAAAAAAAGTTGTAATAATTAGATCTAAAAGTATCTGTCCCTCTATTCTCTTCCCTTTCAGGAGGATAAATGTGTTCAATTGGCCAAACTCAATCAAAGAAAGGGCAGCCAACACTAATGTCCACAGGTGGTTGGATCCTGCCTGTGCCTTTGACCACCATTTGAGAGATTTTTTAGCTGTCAGTATAATTTGTCATTCACAGGACCGGGTGGTGAGCTTATAAGAGGTTGTCACAATAGCATAAGGTGTACAGAGATCAGAAATATTCCCAGTAGTTTTGCAGAGGGCATTTTTACAACTCCTTTTTGAATGAGGACTTAATAAACACAAGCCAATTCAGACAAAACAGCAACAGGGATTTTGAAAAAAGCAAACTAGGACAGCTTTTTACTCTCCAACATTAACCACTTCACCCCCGGAAGGATTTCCCAGGTTGGGACCAGAGCACTTTTTGTGATTCGGCACTGCGTTGCTTTAACTGACAATTGCGCGGTTGTGCTACATTGTATCCAAACAAAATTTCCTTCCTTTTTTTCCCCACAAATAGAGCTTTCTTTTGGTGGTATTTGTTTCCCTCTGCGTCATTTCTGTTCACCACTATAAACAAAAAAAGAGCGACAATTTTGCAAAAAAAAAACAAAAAAAAAAAAAAACAGTTTTTCTTACTTTTTGCTAAAATACAAATCCAAAAAAAAATATAAAAAAACTTTTTTTTTCACCAGTTTTGGCAGATTTATATTCTTCCTCAATTTTTGTTTTAAAAAATCGCAATCGACGTTTATTCATTGGTTTGCGCAAAAGTGGCCGCATTTACGGATCATGAGAATTAATTTCTGGGGTTTTTATTTTTTACTAGTAATGGCGGCGATCTGCGATTTTTAGTGGTACTGCGATATTGGGGAGGACATGTGGGACCATTTTGACACTTTTTTGGGACCAATGACATTTATACAGTGATCAGAAATTTAAATATCCACTGATTACTGTGTAAATGTCATTGGCAGTGAAGGGGTTAACCTGCACGGGGAGATCCAGGGTTTAATTGTGTTCCCTAGGCGTGTTCTAACTGTGGGGGGAGGGCTGGGCTGTTATGGGCATAAGAGATCTAACTGATCCCAGTGACAGAGATCAGTAGATCTCCTATGCCCGCACTGACAGAGCGGGGACCCGCCGTGTTTACACGCTGTTCTTTTTGCTGTGGCCGCTCATCGTGGCTCGCCGGCGAACATCGGGTCCGCCCAAGCCGTGTGCACACTCCTCCGGAGTACGGCGGGCTATTTACGGCGATTCGCGGAATGCATCCACACTGCCACAGTAAATATACTGCGCGCGGTGTGGAAGCAGGTAAAAAGAAAATAACATATCTACATTTTGGGTAAATCAATTTATTAAGGGAGTAAAAAACAATGGATTAAAAAAAGTTTATGGGTGACCATACAGAGCCCATTACAAACAAGTAATTGTGTAACCTCAACATAGATATTACTATTTGTATGCAATATTTCATATTTCAAACTCTTTTAAAACATATTTGTTCTTTAGGTCAAAATACAATAAAAAATAAATACATAAAACACTATACTGTATCTCACAAAAGTGAGTACACCCCTCACATTTTTGTAAATATTTCATTATATCTTTTCATGTGACAACACTGAAGAAATTACACTTTTCTACAATATAAAGTAGTGAGTGTACAGCTTGTATAACAGTGTAAATTTGCAACCTCTGCAGCAATGCTGGCAGCACTCATACGTCTATTTTCCAAAGACAATCTCTGGATATGACGCTGAGCATGTGCACTCAACTTCTTTGGTCAACCATGGCGAGGCCTTTTTTGAGTTGAACCTGTCCTGCTAAACTGCTGTATGGTCTTGGTCACCGTGCTGCACCTCAGTTTCAGGGTCTTTCCAATCTTCTTACAGCATAGGTCATCTTTATGTAGAGCAAACACTTTCAGATCCTTAGAGAGTTCTTTACCATGAGGTGCCATTTTGAACTTCCAGTGACCAGTATGCGAGAGTGAGAGCGATAACACCAAATTTAACACACCTGCTCCCCGTTCACACTTGAGACCTTGTAACACTAATGAGTCACATGACACCGGGGAAGGAAAATGGCTAATTGGGCTCAATTTGGACATTTTCACTTAGGGGTGTACTCACTTTTGTTGCCAGCAGTTTAGACATTAATGGCTGTGTGTTGAGTTATTTTGAGGGTACAGCAAATTTACACTGTTATACAAGCTGTAAACTCACTACTTTATATTGTAGCAAAGTGTCATTTCTACAGTGTTGTCACATGAAAAGCTATAATAAAATATTTACAAAAATGTGAGGGGCGTACTCACTTTTGTGAAATACTATACATTCCTTTGTAAAGATTCAGAAATGTAATGCCAAAGCTGTTTAACTAAACTTCTACAGT
The DNA here is from genome assembly GCA_018402905.1 of Glandirana rugosa. NCBI lineage: Eukaryota > Metazoa > Chordata > Amphibia > Anura > Ranidae > Glandirana > Glandirana rugosa. The sequence continues at coordinate 765,426 of BLSH010152934.1, forward strand.
ACGGTATACCAATAGCTATGTTATTGAACTTACTGATGTTTCCCAATTTTTGCATCAAAAATCACAAAATAAATGAAATATGGTCATAGCCATTCAGTAAATTAGTAAATTAGTTAATTAATGAGATATAAGTGGGATAATAAAATCTTTAATTTTTACTTTAGGGTACAGATGATCTGGATTAGGGAGCCCCTACTGCCAGCCCGGGCCTACACTTGCAATCAACTTGTTTTGCACAGGTTCTAGTCTCTGCAGTCTTACACAAGGCTGTAGGAAATAGGGTGGGGTTTTTTAAGTCTATGGGGCTGATTTAAGGCAAAAAGGCTATTTACATTTTACAAGGGTATTTTCATCAGAGCTAAGTAAATGTGGTGACATTTCAGTTTGCAAAGAATATGCAATGATGTGCAAGGAAAATAAGAAATCAGTATTTTGGCTTGCACATGACTGGGTGATAGAAATCAGCAGACTTCACCTCATTCACTAAGCTCTGGGCATAATTCCCACATGAGGTGCAAATTGAACAGTCTATTTGACTTTAGTAAATCAATCCCTATGTATCAAACATTAAATCAATAAAACAGGTGAGGTTAATAACCAAATAAATATGATTAATATGCCATAATCCATTAGTGATACTTTATGCACATACAATAATGAACATATAACTTTTTCTGTAGCATAATACTGATTGGAATTATAAGGTATACATAACAAGTGTATCCTTTCTAGAGTTTAGCTCCTAAGACATTACATATTTGCCAGTGGAAATATTACAGACATCCTGTGCTATGGAAGAAGGAGTAATTCCCACCATCTCATGGTGTTAAAACATGCTACTTCATTTATTCATTACTTCATTTATTACATAGGAGCTATTGCAGTTATACTTTAGCTGCAATATCAAGTAGCAAGACATGTCAACCTGCCTTACTATTGTTAAGTTATCATAGAGTAAATGTAGCAAATGCTTCAGCCTCCAAAATAATCATATTATGGGTGGTCTCACATGGCCGTGTCTGTGTGCGGGCTCCGCTTTGTTCAGCGGAGATCGAACTGTTGATCCCCGCTGAGGCGGCAGATGACAGATCCATCTCCGCTCACTGTGCATAGATGGATCTGTCAAAGCCCCACTCTCCTCTATGGGAAATCAGATGAAAATGGACCATTTGTCCGATTTCATCCGATCTGATCCCCAGACGGATGGAAAAATAGGGTTTCCATCCGTCGGGCTTAACGGTAGAAGAGTGGATCGGAAAGCGGCGGGTGTCAGCGGACATTTCACCTCTGACATAGAAGTGCATGGAGCTTCTGTTCAGGTCTGCCTGAAAAACGGGCAGTCGGGCCTGAATGGAACGGCCGCGTGAAAGAGGCCTAGACAGGCTTTTAGGCTTTTTATTTCCTCTAAATAATAATATTCTCTACTTTGACATGTGTAAATTATCTCACTTGCTTAGATCTGAACATTGGCTGAAACATGAAAGCTAGCAAGGTATAAAATTAAATATACAGAGATACAGATTGTGATAAAGAGTAATATAGCTAAGCTAAAGGTCCATCACATTCAGCCTATTCTAATACTGTTGATTCAAAAGAAGGTAAAACAAAGGGGTTGATTTACTAAAGCTGAAGAGTGCAAAATCTGGTGCAGCTCTGCAAAGAAACCAATCAGCTTCCAGGTTTTATTGTCAAAGCTTAATTGAACAAGCTGAGGTTAGAAGCTGATGGCTACCATGCACAGCTGCACTCTCCAGGTTTAGTAAATCAACCCCAACGTCTCTATTGGGGCAGATACCAATTTATCATCAGAGGGGGAAAATACTTTACTGGTATTGTATACAACATGATGATAATTACTTCTAATACAGAAGGAAATATGAGATTGGCAACTTTTAAAAGGCAAGATGAAAAATGTTACAAACGTTGCTAAAGCCCTAACACTTGTTAGAAACCTTCCTCCTTGAATATTAATTGTAACATAAATCAGGGATGTATATTTAATACATTTGCAGAAATGTGGCACCAAATCAAAGCTTTAAAAATGAAAAGGTCACATCAAAGTACTAACTACCAACCTGCATCTAATGTAAACAATTATCAGGTGCTGTAAACTGTCCAGAAACCAACGCAATCCCATTTCAAAGTCTCTGCTGTGACATCTGAGGCTAAATTTCCCCACAGTGTCTGCAGCTCCTGAGGAAGATGTCATTGAGGGTTTGTTTTAAAGCCCATTTACTGCTTGTAAAGAATATAAATATTTTAATATGCCATAATTAGCAATGCTGATTAAAAGACAAGAATCAAGGACCTACTGCTGCATTTTCAAAGGCTTTTTTAAGGATGTCAGGACAGAAATCTGGTACTGTAGTGCAACGATAATTAAATATCATGACTAGGTTTCAGTTTGCACTTTAAACAAAAGCAGTGGGAGTCTCAATTTTGTTTGTTAGGAAGTAGTAGAAGTAGACAAGACCTGCTTGCTACTATGCAGAAGACTGTAATAAAAAAATGGATTTATGTTTTTCTATGAAGTGCCCTTTAAATGCAATATTGTTATTTATAAATAATTTATACTCATATTATAGCTGGCTTTTATACAAATAAATTAAGAGCACTAAGGCTTAGCTCCCTTATTATCCCATTAACAAACTTATCATTACATATCGATCTAATACAAGGTCTATAGTCGATAAGCACTGCCAGCATGTATTTTTAACATTATCCTTTATTATCTTTAATTTAAAATTAAAAACAGCCATCACTTTTTATCTTGCACCGATTGATTAAAGATATTAATCAATACATTAAAAAGAAAGCTGGTGGCTTTTTTTTAGAAATGTTTTGACAATGAATTTGCATGGGGAAAATCCTGGGGAATTGGCTGATCTAATAACAGATGAGCTCTTTGACCTTTTGTTCTGTACATTGAGGTTCACCTGCACTTATCATGGGGGCAGCTGGAACACACAAAACAATCAGGTCTGCACTGTACTATAATGTACACATACACTTTATCAAGCTTCTATTTTGTTTACCTTTGAGTGATCACCATTTTCTATTAAATTAAATAGTATTAGTTATTGATACTAAAATCAGAAGATTTTTAGTACCAGTCCCCAAGGGTGCAAAAGGACTGCTTTATAATACATCAAACTTTCAAGTGTTTTCTGCAAACACTACAATGAAGCACTGTGGAAAGGCAAAATAATATTATAATTAAGATGAATAACTTGGTTCCATGAACTTCTCTCACCAAAAAATGCTAGCAGCATGTGGCCTCCTTGTTCTGATCTACAATGGTTCAGATCTCCAGGATCCATGAGAATATGTAGGATTTTCATTCTGTGACTGATGCAATAGGGCTATATAGTTTTAAAAGAATTCTGTTTAAATAAGTAGTTTAGGTAAAATATGTATATTTAAAATGGAAAATACAAAGGTTTTGAATGAATTTTGTTTAATTCCTTAATAAATGTGTTTATAATCTGATAAAGGATTCCCAGATTATTATGGTTTTATTCAAAGAAACAGCACAATAGTAGCTGCTTGCTGTAATCTGACTTTATTGCATTGAAACCTCAGACAGCTTGAGCTACTGAGCTTTGTGAAAAATGTGCTTCTTACAGCAGGTGATTAGGAAAACATGAACATAACTTGAAAGGATCAAATATAAATTTGATAGAACACTACAAAATATTCCTATGCAATATGAGATATGCAATATGTCTAAAATGGGTCCTTTTGCTAACCTTAATAAAAAGGAACATTTACTCAGAAAATGAAATTGAGGTCATAATAATAAAAAAGGGAAAATTGTAATAATAATGCACCAGTTTCAATAAAAGTGTTTTCTTGCAGGGAAATAAGACAGTTATCAAAGTGTAAATGCTACTCAGATTTGGCCAGAAGCACTTTTCCATTCACATATAGATCATACTAAGGGAGTTGATTTACTGAAGACATGGATGTCCTCTGTTTACTTCTAAAACCTATTTAGGTGAACGTGAAATAAGTAAACAGTTAAAAGGGAAATGATTCTAAATGTGAAATTGATATAGACATTGCCTGTCTTGTACACTATATAGTAAGTGTGTAACTACACAACTCAAATTCTCTAATTCTACTAATGACTATTACAAGGAAAGAGAGCATAGTTTATTTTAGGTTACCTCTAAGCAAAATAAAATTGACCTTCAAATTAAATCCTATCTTAAACACAGACTGGTGCTGTAAAAATTTACATTCATCTTCATACATGCAGAAAAACTTATTTTCATTTCCCTTTTCTTGTTATTTGATCATGTTAATGTTGGGAAAGCTAAATTAAACAAAAATGAGAGCAGAAAATAATTTGCTTTAATAAATGTAAATATTTTGTATCAAAACAATTGGAAGTTTTTAGAATTTGGTCTTTGTCATTTTGATATCTTTTTATTATGTCTTCTAAGAATGCTATATACATTATAATTACAATGGGGAAAATAATTATTCAACCCCCTGCAGATTTTGTAAATTTGTCCACTTACAAAGAAATTCAGGGTCTATAATTTGTTTTATCATAGGTGTATTTTAAATGATATAGACAGAATATCAACCAAAAACCCAGACAAAAAACACATGATACTGTTATAAATTGAGTTGCAGTTCAGTGAGTAAAACAAGTATTTAAACCCCTACCAACCAACAATAAGTCTGGCACCCACAGACTGCCTACGGTATGTTCTCATGTAGTACACAGATTAGTCCTGTCAATTTAAGAAGGTGCTCCTACTGACAACTCGTTATGTGTATAAAAGACACCTGTTCACAGAATCTCTTTCTTCTATTCAAACCCACCATCATGGGCAAGGCCAAAGAGCTGTCAAAGGATGTCAGGGACAAGATTGTAGACCTGCGCATGGCTGCAATGGGCTACAAGACCATCTGTAAGAAGCTTGGTGAGAAGGAGACAACTGATGGAGTGATTATTCGCATATCGAATAAATACAAAATACCCATCAATTGCCCTTGGCTGGACCTCCATGCAAGATTTCTCCTCATGGGGTAAGGATGATCATTAGAAAAGTGAGGGATCAGTCCAGAACTACACAGGAAGAGCTTGTGAATGACCTCAAGGCAATTGTGATCACAGTCACCAAACAAACCATTGGTAACACAATATGTCACCATGGATTAAAATCCTGCAGCACCCACAAGGTCCCCCTCCTCAAGAAGGCACATGTACAGGCCCGTCAGAAGTTTGCCAATGAATATCTAAATGGTTTAGAGAAGTATTGGGAGAAAGTACTGTGGTCAAATGAGACCAAAATTGAGCTCTTTGGCATTAACTTGGAGTGTTTGGAGAAACAAATGCTGACTATGACCCTAAGAACACCATTCCTACAGTCAATCATGGAGGTGGAACTTTATGCTTTGGGGATGTTTTTCTGCTAAAGGTACAGGCCGACTTTGCCACATTGAGGGGCCAATGGTCGGGCCATATATTCTAAAATCTTGGATGAGAACCCTCTTCCCTCAGCCAGAACAATGAAGATGGTTCGTGGATGGGTCTTTCAGCATGACAATGACCCAAAACATACCGCCAAGGCAACAAAGGAGTGGCTCAAGAAGAAGCACATTAGGGGTCATGGAGTGGCCTAGCCAGTCTCCAGACCTTAACCTTTTAAAATTTATGGAGGGAGCTGAAACTTCGAGTTGCCAAGCGGCAGCCAATAAACCTTAATGATTTAGAGAATTTCTGTAAAGAAGAGTGGACCTAAATCCCTCCTAAGATGTGTGCAAACCTGGTAACCAACTCCAAGTCTGTGCTTGCCACCAAGGGTTTCTCCACCAAGTACTAAGTAATGTATTGCTTGGGGATCAAATACTTATTTTACTCCCTGAACTGCAACTCAATTAATAACATTTGTATGATGTGTTTTTTTCTGGATATTTGGATTTATATTCTGTCTCTATCATTTAAATTACACCTATGATAAAAATTATAGACCCTTAATTTCTTTGTAAGTGGGCAAGCATACAAAATCTGCAGGGGATCAAATAATTATTTTCTCCACTGTACACGTTAGTATACAACTATATATACAGCATAATCAAAATATATGGTTTATTGGCAAAATACAGCTTCAGTTTTCTAAATGTACTTGAGAGCAAGGACTGTAGAAGCTGCAGCCACAAATGAACTCTTGTTTCTCGGTAGGTCTAGATGCCCCAATACCTCTAGTGTTGCATTTCCACAGTGCCATCTTGCTCTTTAATTGCTAACAATTACTTAAATTGGACTACAGATACAACATCTTTATTTTAGTTTAGATTAGGGAAGATTAAAACCTCAGGTACTTTTATTGCTATCTAGATGCATGTGAGGCATTTCATCTCACTGGCTGTCCAGGAAGGAAGGGAAAATCTCCTCAATTGTATAATAATGAAACCTGACATTTGCTCACTGTAATAGGAAATACAGCGATCTACCCTTACTTCCTGGTTTTGGTGACAATTAGAGCTGGGATGAGGCATGATGTAAATTCTTCTATAAAAGAGACACAGTTTATGAGCCAGCTGGTGCACGGTGATGTATCTTTTATAGAAGATATCTTTTCTACAATTTGTATACTTAATTTTAGCAATGTCTATTTTGTAGTACCTTTCAATATAATAAAATGTATACTATTTTGTAATACACACTTATACTTTGTTGTCATCTATAAGCTTCTTTGTCCCCAATCTAGGGGAAGATTTTTTCGTATATGATATGGTCAGGCTTGATGACTTAACCAATATGGTAGATAGGTACTCTTTGAAATAATATAGAATACAGTCTCACCTACTGTTCTATGCTTTATAAAATTGTGAAAATTCTCCTTGGCAGTAATAACAATGTTGTAGAGGTTGTAATCCTTCTTTCTTCAAAAAACTCTCTTTGTAACCTGTGGTCATACTGAGCGTATTTTAGATCTAAGATTTATAAAATGGGAACAGAGGTTGATGCTCTAAGCTCCTATACCTAGGTATACAATAATCTTGCAAAATTCAAGATGTCACCCTCTGCATTTTGTTTAAGGAGTATCTAAACCAAAGAAAAGTATATATTGCAGCTTACTAGCCCTTAGTCCCCTAGTAACCCTGCAAATGACACACCTTCTTGCTGAAAATGTTCTTAGTTGGAAAAAAAGTATAACAAATGTAGCCACCACATCAATGTCTTGGAGTACAATATAGGACACCGGCTTTTAAAACCTTATGACTGGGTTATATGGGGTTATATGCAGCCACTTTCAGGTGATTGAACACTGGCCACAAAAAAAAGAAGGCTGCAGGGAAATACCCCTATATAATCCCTCCCATTCCCAGCTAGCCTTCGTTAGTAGCACACAATAGGGGGATCATAAGAACAGGGGGAGGGACTGTCCAGTATTGTACTCCAAGAAACACATTTTACTGCAAAGACAAAAATTCTATTTTCTTTTTTTATGCAATACAGAACACATTCTTTTGAACAGCAGCTTGAACCCATTATGCCTGAAACTGACAGCAGAGGAAGCCTGAACATCCACATGAAAGTCCTTAACAAACATGTGAACAGAAACCAAGGTGGCAGAAAACCTAAGCAACAGATGTCTGATGCTAAATAGTCCACGAAGCACTAACTAATCAGGTAAAGTGTGTCTTAACAGGGATGGAAGGAACCCTTTCTTTCTGACTATAAGTCATAAGAAATGGCTGACCGAGAATCAGGGGGGTTCCTGTGGGAACCCTCAGGAAGTACAAGGAGGGAATCTGCTTGAGTAAAAAAGGCAGTAGCAGAGAAGTAAACTCTCACAGTGCCCACAACATCCAGATAGCAGGGAGAAATTTCCTTTGGATGTTTTAGAGCCAGACATAAAAGAGGAAGGACAATTTCCTGGTTAACCCTAGGCTCTAGGCCTCAAGACAACTTTGTTCTTGTGCAATACCAAGAATGGCACCTTACAGGATAAGGCTGCTAACTCAGAGACCCTCCATACAGAGCTGATAGCAACAAGAAAACCCACTTTATGACTAAAGTCTGAGAAGGGAACACCCTTAACAGGTTCAAAAGGTGAATTCTGCAGAGCTAATAGAGACAGAATAAAGTCCCAAGGGGACACAGGAGAGCACCTAGGGGAAGAAAGGTGAGCTATACCGTGAACAAAGGCCTTTACCAAGGAATGAGTCAACGGTCTCTGAAACAGAGCAGCCAAGGCCAAAATTTCTCATTTGCTTGTGTTCAAAGCCAGTCAGCCTGGACTGGAGGAAAGACAGAATATGTCCCACAGAATACTTTCTAGGATGAAAGTTATTTGACTTACACCAAGCAAAATAGGCCTTCCAGGTGTGATGGCACATGTTGAGAGAAGTCAACTTTCTAACCTTTAAAATGGTAGGGATGACCCAGTCCAAAAGGCCCCTGGCTCTCAGGACCATGGCTTCAATAGCCATGCCATAAAGCCAGCGACTGAGAAGCAGAATGAAACACTGGCAGAGGGTGAGACGGAATGCACAGACAATCCAGAAGAGCCCACGGAGCATCTGCCTGTGCCACATCCTCCTGGATCTACTTGGAGTGATGAGAATAGCAGATTAATGAGAATCTGGAGGAGCAGAATCAGGCTGAACTGATTCCATGGAATCACCAGTGCAATGCCATCAATCCATGGAAGGAGGGTCCTTTGGACATGGCAACAAACCTGTCCAGTGTGTTGTTGAATTTGGACACCAGCAGATCCACGTCTGTTGTCCCCCACCTGTGGCAAAGGGAATGAAACATCTCTAAATTGAGAGCACATTCACTTGGATCCAGACCATGATTAGAAAGTCTGCCTGCCAATTATCCACGCCTGGAATGTCGATGTCAAGCAGGGTGAGAATGTGAACATCTGCTCAAGAGAGGATCAATTTTGCTTCCTTTTGAGAGGTGAGACTTCTTTGCCTCCTTGATGAATGATGTAGGTCACAGCTGTAGCATTGTGTGACAGCATTCAAATCAGGTGTCCTTGCAATGGAGGAGTCCAGTGTTAAAGAGGAAACGCCCTGAGATTTATAATGTTGACAGGAAAGCAAGCTTTCTCCAATGACCATGTCTCTTGCATTGCATCCAGGACTGCTCTCCAGTCTGTCAGGCTGGCATCCACCATGACAGCCTTCCACATCTGTGGAGGAAAGGAATTCCCTGACTCCAGCACTGGCCTGGAAATCCACTAGGCTAGGGAGAGTCTGACCTTGGAGGTTAGATGTATGGGACAGTCCATTGACCAAGTCTGTTTGTCCCATGCAGCCAGAGTGTTTAGTTGCAACAGTCTGGAGTTAAATTCGGTGTACAGCACAGCCTTGAAGGAAGCAACCAATAGACTCAGGGCCCTCATACAGGCACATAAAGAGGGTCAGAAGGGACAGAAATCTGTTCTGAGGCAGGAAGATGCTGAACAAGGCCCAGATACACCAATCTGTGAGATGGGTCTAGCAATGCTTTCCTCAGATTGAGGATCCAACTAAAGCTCACTTTCTGTTGAATGCTGACTGGCAGGCACAGGGAGAACTGTCCCTTTAACAGAGGATCAGTCAGGTACCCCAAAGGATGAACCCCCTGGGCATGAAGCAGAGCCAGAACGTGGGCAAGCACTTTGGGGGGGGGGGGGGTGAGTGGCCATGGACAGGCCAAAGGGAAGACAAGAAATTAGTAAAGCTGATTGTGCACTGCAAAATGCAGATAGAGCTGATGTAAAGATGTGAATGTGTAAGACTATGACTGACCTGGCAGTATCCACGCAGAACTTTTGAACTTTTAGGAAAAAGTTGAGAGTTTACAGGTCCAGAAGGAGTCAGACTCCACTGTTCAATTTGGGAATGGTAACAAGGTTTGAGTGGAAACCTTAGAAAACATTCTTCTGTAGGTTCAGGGGTAATGAGACTTGAGCTGCTGGACAGCAGCAAGCAGATCTGACTGCTGTTATGGGAACATAGCCAAAATGAAAGCATGAAGCGAGGAGGAGACAGATAGAAAAACTCCAGTTTTTAACTGGACCTTGGAACCCTGGAAACTAGTTTTCATTGATTAGAAGGACCATGACTTCTTATGAAGGTACTTTACTTTCCAGCCTTAGACTTGAGAGACACTGAGAGGGATGATAGGAAGTGTTCCCAACCTCAGAAGCCCTACTGGTAAAGGTGCAAGTTTTATTTCTGGGGGAGAAGAATACTTTTATCCCCTGTGTTCTTCTTGTTATACCTATCCATGGAAGGACCATGCAGGTGTTCACATGCAAAGGGTAACTACTCAAGATGTTTCTTGCATGGGAGCTCAGCTGACCAGCATTTAAGTCATAAGATCCTGCACATGTGAATTGAGAGAAGATTCATTCTAGACATTTGTTGAATTGTATCCATCGGGCCATTCAAGCAATAGTGTAAGGCCACAGGTTAAAGATCTAACTGACCGTGGAGAGAGGCATCCATAAGGATGGAACAAATATTTCAGTCCATGTCCTTAGTTTAGACTACAATTGTCTGGCAGATAGCCATAAGTTACAAGGCAAGGCTCACCAAGTAAAAGAGATCTTTAACCCTTTTACAACCGCATAACACATATAGGTGGTATCCAAGAAGTGGGCTTTAATCCTGAGCACCGCATATACAGTATGTGTTCTTGAGTTTGTGCTGGAAGCGCACTCAATCGTGTGCTCCCAGCACTGAGACCAGGCTGTCCGTGACAGCCCTTGGTTCCTACTAATGATCGAGACCCAGGGGGAACTGGATTCCGATCACATGATCGTTGTAATATCTGATTTGTTATCACGTTGATCACTCCCTTTGTGGCCCTTCCCTTGGTTGTCTCTCTTATGTAAAGAGAAGAAACAGTCTCATAGCGAGGAGGAAATGATTCATTTTATATATTCCTCCTCACTAAGGAGAAATCTGTACAGAAAAATAGTCTGTTGCAGGAAAATTAACTAGCTCAATGCTTTACTTAGATTAGTGAGTGTAGGTGTCAGTGCATGTGGCAGTGTAGGTGTCAAGTGGCAGTGTTAGCGGCAGTGTGTCAGTTAGCGGTGGTGTCAGTTAGTGGCAGTGACAGTTAGTGGCAGTGCAGCTAACTCCATGTGTTGTACTACATGCCAAGGTGAGTGCCTACTGAGTGGTGCTGAGTGCTCTGTTCTGAGTGTTTTCCCGTTCATTCACAAACTGAAGCATAGTAAACACAGTTTACTGTGCTTCAGTTAGGAAAGAACACAGTGTGTTTACTGTGTTCCTTTGGAAAAGGAAGGGACCGGTAAATAACAAAGTAGCTAGACCCTTCCTTTGCTCTCCATCCTGAAACATTACCTGCAGCAGCTGGGTGGAGAGGAGAGGAGAGGAGGGAAGCCAGTGGCACCACAGGGGGCGCAACATGGGGAAAGCCCAGGCAGTAAGGGGAATTGGCACTGCACAGAGTGATTATGGGTGTGCCCAGGCCCACCTGGCACACCCCCTGCACACGCCTATGGCAGCAACATTACAAGTCAGCCCTGCATCTTTCGTCCAGCAGGGTTTGAGTACGGTTACCCAAGGCTCTGCTGAGGAGTCAATCAATGTAGAAGATGCATTAGGATTAACTGTGGCTGTGGTGCAGCAGAAAAATAATCTTTGTGGAAAATCAGAGAACAAGAGAAAGAAAGAAACCTCAATAAAAGGAAGATAAGCTTATTTCAGTGAGAAGTTCTTCACATAAGGACACTAGCAAAAAAAAACTAAGGCTAGCTGGAAGTAGGAGAGTTGATATAGGGGGTGTCCCTGCAGCCTTTTTTTTGCCAGTGTTCAATCACCTGACAGTAGCTGTATATAACTAATAATAAGTAATAACGATTAAAGGCTAAGTTCATCTTTTTAGGCAGAATTGCACATTTCATAATAAATAGAAGCTTTTGTCTCTTACTTACCTAGTCCATGACAGCCATCAATTTTCACCTTCAGCTCAAAATTTAAAAAAATGCATTCTGAGATCTGACCTCCTAGGGCATCATGTCATCTTCCAGGAAACATCATATGCATCCTTCATGCACTGCCTTATTGCAGTTACAGAATCGGTTTTACCATTCTGGGCCACATCTCCCTCATTAATATACCATTTTTTTTATTTTTCACCCACTTTCCTACTTCTTCCTTTAAGGTGGCCATACACTGTACAATCTTGTAGTACAAGGGCCTGCCCAATTCAATACAAATTGAATGTATTATTCAGATGGGGCATCCTATTGCATCGTTAGGGTAAATCTAAAGGAAATTATACATAGATTGAACAATCAGACGGCATAGTGTATGGCCACCTTTATACAAGTATATGGAAGGGAGACGTTCAGCTGTCAGTGTTCTTGTAATGCAGGTGGAGGAAGGGTGTAAACACACCAACTTCTTCACTTTCAGGCCCCAATCACACAGCATAGTGGGATCACACGTAACTGGTGTGTTTTCCCATGACATGCATAGGACAGATGATTCATTTCAATGGGCTGTCTATGCGTGACAAACACACAGTAGCTCATGGGACATTTTGGCCCGTTGCAGTTTGCACATTTTGTTCTGCGCGATCATTGCACATTTTTGCACTCAACAAAATGTGCATTTGCTTTCATGTTTGAGGTGCTGTTAACAATTAATGGCTCAGAAAGTGCAACCAGTTCATTTTAGATGTATAATGGTGGCCATACACAATACAATCTCATGGTACAATCTGAGTGAGTTGAGCTGAGGCTGGTTTTACCTGCTAACCACTCGGGGCAGGTGAGATGTGCGGTGGCCGGGCTATCTCTTCCTATTTATACAGTTTGCAACATTCTGGCACAGATTTATTACTGAGGATAATACGTTTAAAGTAAACATCTTTGTCACAAAGTGGTCAAAGCTAGGTTTCAATCTGTTGCAATGGTGCAGCTGAGTGGTGCAGGAATTTATGACTCAAGCTATAAACTTGTAGTAAATCTGTATAATAATCTGTCTTGTTGCCCCCCTACAAGTTTGAATATTGTGTTTAGATTTATTCTAAAAAAAAACCTAAAGAGATATCATTTTCATACATGCATTTATTCAAACACACAAGCACACTGCTTAGTCTCCGTCATTGTCATTTTATTTTTCTTCCATGTAGTGATGTAATATTTTTTCCACTACTACATTTAAAGAGGTTACATGTTCTACACCACTCCTGGAAATTTTGAAGATTTAAAACAGAAAGTGGTGACCTGCTGGACTCCTGATTAGCATAGTTAGGGTGTCATATAGGATTTCCACTTATTTAAAAATTGAGTATCCTAAGATACTGCAAGATGCACTGTGTATATGATTACTGCTTACTGAAACATAATAGTATATAACTCTGAAAAAGTACAAATAGAAAAAAAATCACTTAGAAAGACAACAGCATTTCATTCAAATTGTTTCTGTCTATATTTATAGCTTGATACTGCAAAATTATTGGAGTGAAACCATGGCTACAATTTAAATTTGTGTCAGTCACAAGGCTTAATGATACACCAGAGAAAAAACTAAAATAATGTAAAATAAAAACTAAAAGAAATATAAAATTAACATGAAAAATAAGCTATTGTGCTTGAACAAGCTCATCTTCAGATGTGAACGTGCAGAGGTAGACAAATACCTACCTTCTTTTATTGTCAGAGACAGGAATGGAACAATAACAGAAAATAAAAATCTCCACATTAGGAGTGCAGAATGGAGGAAAAAGACAATGACTCTTAGTAACGCGTTTCACATCCCTTCACTAGAATTAGTGTAGCTGTTCCAATTACATACATAATATCTAAAGTTCTATACACCATCTTAAAGGTTTCTCTTTGATTAGGTTTAAGCCATTTTCAGGGAGGGAAGAGGAGGTGAAAAGAAACAGGTATGACACTTTTTTGGTTTCATTAAACATAATGTGCATGCAGTGTCACCAGCAAAACAAGTATGTTACGAGTCAAAGGCCTCCTATTAATATTGAGGCCCTCAGAAATAATTCAATAGAGTGAAACAGAAAGTAGCAGAAGTGGAAGCCAACCAGAATGAAATGGAAACTTGAATCTCTATTTAAAAGGGAAGTCAACTAGTCCCTCATTCTGAAATGGTGCTCAGGAGACTTTTCTTTTTTAAATCTCATATTTTTTAATGCACATTGGAAGACTGGCTAGGCTGCATACAGATTTGGTGTAAAACACCTCTATCCTGAGTATGATCCATTAACAAACTAACTATCTTGAATATTAACATATGTATATATTACACTTACAAGGGGTGCTTAAAATACTTTCTTAATAAAGTGATTATTTACAGTTTTGCATAGAAAAGTGGCACAAACGGGCTAAGCTACATAATTATCTACTATACATAAACTGTAAGGATCAAAATTGCAAGTAGATGATTGTTCATCATTACCTTGAAGAGGGAGCTTGAGAAGCACAGGGTACATTTCATCCTGCCAACAATTAACATTTTATCACTGTATATATGTTAATTTTAGCAAAATTGAAGTGTGTAATAATAGTGAATACGACAGCCAATTTCTTTATTATTATTTATTTTTTATACAAGAATACTATGAACGCCAACTTAAAAACCCTTTTAAGACAAATGCATTATAATAAGGACTTACTGGCCACAGGGAATTAGTGAAACAATTTTAAAGCCATCTGGAGAGCCACATGTTTTTCTAAAATATGAACTAGTTGGAAAATGTTGAAAAAATAAATGAGATCTTTTTATGAAGAGAATCAATTTAAATTATTAAAGACTCCGCTTATCCTCTAAAAAGTTACATAAATTCCCTTTATTTGTCATATAGATATATTTGTGGTTATCACAGTTTATACAGTTTTAGTGAAACAATAAATAGAATCATGTTTTGCTATATACTGATTATAAAATTGAAAAAGCAAACTTGACATTAAATTAATTAGTTAATTCTCTAAACTTAAACGCTGTAATTAAATTCCTGTCATTCATATTATCAGTTATCTTCCCTTTTAAATCAGCTACAAAAGTATAATATGTATAGTTAAAAAAAATCTCCATTACTACTAAAAAGGCCCACAATGACAGACACACAAAAAAGAAAAACAAAACTCTAGAACATCACAGAAAAAAGGAAAATTGCATTTCTGTTATGAGAAAGAAAATGAAGAAATGAGTGAAAATACACTAATGAGACCACTGCTCCCTAAAATAAAGTCAAAATTTACCGATTTTCAAATGAGAGGCTAAAGAAAAACACAGATGAGATTAAAAATATAAATAAATTGATCTAAGTTATATTTGTCTAAATATACTAAGCATGCATGCACTTTATCATAGTACAACCCATACACTGATAAGGGGCTTCATTAAGTCTTAGTCTCTTAGAAGTTTGAAATGCTGTCTGTGGAATCTAGCAAATTATTGTTCAGTGCAACTTAGGCACCACTTTAGGCACCAGGACAACTAAGAATAGTAAAAAGGAGAAAGTGGGCGGGTAGAAAAGAGAGAGAGGAAGTCTAAAAGTATGACACAGTGAAGATACACAGCTTTTACTAAACCCAAAAAGAGAGCATGAATCAGAAAAAAGTAACAAAAAATTTGAGAAAAAAAAAAAGAACTGTGTTATAAATAAACAATGACTGAGAAATAGACAAGGGCTTTTACATTGCAAAATGTATTCCAAGTTGTATTTTTGTTGCAAGCTTCCTAGAAACATACAATAACTATAACATACAAAGATCCTTCGAACGTTGTTTTTATGTTGAACCTTATGTAAAACGTTACATTTTCGGGAACAGATAAAGAGTCAGTAACAAATAAATATTGTGTCAAGAAAAAAAAAAAGAGTTTAAAAAACAATGAAAAAAGACTAA
>BLSH010152934.1:788777-812176 GCA_018402905.1 Glandirana rugosa
CCAACGAGTGAATAGGGGGGAAAGGACCGGATGGTCCGACGCACGAGTCTATTCCCTGTAAAAAAAAAAACACAGAGTGCCCCCCCCCCAAAAATCCATACAAGACCCTTATCTGAGCACGCAGCCTGGTAGGCCAGGAAAGGGGGGATAAGTGAGCAACCCCCCCCCTCCTGAACCATACTAGGACACATGCCCTCAACATGGGGGGGTGGGTGCTTTGGGGCTTTGGCTGTGGGGGTCTGTGGGCAGCAGAGGGCTTATCAGAAACTGGAAGCCCCCTTTAAGAAGGGGTCCCCCAAATCTCGCCCCCCCCCATGTGAATGCATATGGGATATAGTACCCCTACCCATTCACCAAAAAAGTGTCAAAAAGCAATAAAAACACAGAGACATTAGTTTTCTGACAACTCCTTTATTAAAAGATAAAAAATAAAAAAAACTGTGTCCCCTGATGTAAATCCATCATGAATCGCAATGCCAGCTGCAACGACGGACCCGAAAAAGAAATTGCTCCGCTGTCCAGTTAGGCAAACCACCGAATGCTTGCCTTGCCATTTGACAGTTCTTATATAGATAAGGGCGGGGCTACCTGGTGATGTCATCTGGTGGCACTACCCCCCTTGTGGCATCACTGACCCAGTATGCACCGGTCTGTGATGTCACAAAGGGGCGGTGCAACCAGGTGGTGTTGCCAGTTGGCTCCGCCCCTTATCTATATAAGAACTGTCAAACGGCAAGCCAGGCATTCGGCGGGTTGCCTTAGTTGATGACGGAGCGATTTTTGCTTCTTTTCTTTTTCGGGTCCAGCGGTGACATTATGATTGATAATGGAGCTACATCAAGGACACAGTTTTTTTATTTTTTAATAAAAGAATTGTCAAAAACTGTGTTTTCATTACTTTTTGACACTTTTTTGGTGAATGGGTAGGGGTACGCCTACTCAATCACATGGGGGGCGGTATCTGGGGGTCCTCCTTGTTAAAGGGGGCTTCCAGATTCCCATAAGCCCATTGCCCGCAGACCCCCACAACCCCGGTCTGTGGTTGTGGGGATGAGGCCCTTTTCCACATCAACACGGGGACAAGGTGCTTTGGGACCCAAAAGCACCCACAACCCTATGTTGAGGGCATGTGGCCTGGTATGGTTCAAAAGGGGGGGGGCGTTCACTATTTAATTGTCGCCAATGATTTGTTTTATTCAGCTGTCAGCGGGGAAGCCCATTGACAGCTGATGACTCATCGGTAGTTAAGGACGTCACAGTCGGCTTTCCGGCACGCTCCTCAACAACCAGCTATTCACTGTACCCTGATTGGGCATAGCTTTTGTCCAATCAGGGCTCAGAATGCACTGTGTCCACCCACCAAACTTCCTGCAAATTTGGGTGTTCGCCGAATGGGCGAACAGGCAATGTTCAGGCTGAACTTTTACTCGGACTAAACCGTTCGCCATACTCTACTAGGGAGTAGTTGTCTTTCATAGGGGGTGTAAGCAGTGTTAAGGTAATAGGTATATCCTCCTTACCTACTAAGCAATAACAAGCTGAATGTGCTGACATGCTGTGCATTTGTGCATCAACTTCTACATGTCAGTGAGGACAAGGGTGTGCAATCCAATAGATCAGCTTGGGTAAATTTTGTCAACATCACAAAGTTAAAATAGAACCTGTATCTGTTAAGATGAATGGGTTGAAAATAATGGAAAGCACAGGGAACATTGCACAATAATAGCTAAAATAGAACAAGTGCACGATAAGAGAATACAGTACCTATTGGTTTTAAAAATGAAGGTTTAAGCCACAGTACATATCTTGTTCTAGTTGAAATTCCTCCTCAAAGTGCCCTGCAAGTCCCAAAAGTGCTATACCTTTTGACTTTCTACAAAGCTGGAGTCTATACATGCCTACATCCTTCCTCACTGCAATGTAGCTGCCGAGAGGCATTAGCAATGCACTGAGGATATGTCTAAGCTCTGTAAACCTGAAAGCTGAGTTCTGGAGGCTCTTAGGGTGCAGCCAGGAAGAATGTTGACCTAACATAGATACATGGTGTTTCTTTCATAACTGCAGCCTTTTTTTCATATGTGACAGTTGTGCTTTAAAATTTACCTTGCTGCATTGGCATGGCAAATTATATAAATAGGCAAGCCTGTAGCATGATTTATACCTATGATATTTCATTGACTATCCTGAAATCTTGATCACAAGCACTAAGAACTCCAGGATTGATGGACATACAATTTCCTGAAGTAAGCAACCATATAGTCAGTATTTTAAATGTTACGATTTCGCAACATTATTTATGTAATAACTACTCATCCTTACAAATTGACTGCAGCGAGGAGTGTCTTCTTTTTACAATAAGCTACTTACTTTATATAAATATGTTTTTAAGGTTTAGGACTTGTTAATTAAACACTTGAAATCCCTATTAGAAAACAATTCTAAAAAGATTAATACTGTATACTGTGCATGAGAATATCTATTTTGGGGAGAAGTGATACAACATCCACTGAAAGTGCATCCTGTTGACACATAGGAACACAATGCTGTACTTAAAACTATTTAAAGAGTAGCTACAGAAATGTGCAAAAGCTTTAATAAAAAATGCTTTGATTGAACTTTGTCATTTATACCTGAAAAAAAAAAAAAAAAATAGTATACTCTTGAACAAATGGATGTAATTGAAGAACTGTCTGATATAAATACTGTATGTATTAAGTTTTATGCAATGCACTATGTTGGTTACAAAACCACTGTTTTCCATTTCTAATACATTTGGTCCATACATAAAACAAAGATCAAAGTGAAATAACAAATAATAACGAATCAGCATAAATCTTTTACTGATCCCATTAAGGGTAAAAATAATTAGACAAATTACTGGACTTTGTGAATCATTATTGTCTTTTGGAGTGTAGTATTAGATATGCCTATGTATATGTCTTATCAACAAGTAAATAAAATGTACATGTTTGCAGAGAAGAACATTTGTCCAACAACACTGCAAAGAACAGAAATCAGAATATCTCATCTACTTAACGAAAAATAACCTTACACAATCCTGGGCAAATCTAACCAAACATACAATGATAAAATGCATAAGCAGAGGTTCCTTCCAGTGAATACCACTTTACAAGAAAAGTTGATTCATCCTAAGGGCCGGTTCACACTGGTGCGATGCGGGACGGTTCACACTGGTGCAATGCGGGAACCCTGCAAATCCACTACGGGTTCCCGCATCGCATGTCTCCCAGCGGCAGTTCACACTGCCATATGTGAACTGCGGGGAGTGTCAATACAAAGCTAATGACACCCACCAAATCATTTGGCATATCACACTACGAACTGCAAACTCAAAAGGAATTGGATCGCATTAGTGTGAACACCCATGTGATCCGATTCTGCTGCGGACCAAAAAAAGGGTCCTGTGCAAGTTTGGTCCGAATTCGATGCGTTTTCAGCCATACTATCTGTATGGCTGTAATCGCATCGCATAGAGATTGCATGTGATACATCCCCCTTTCTGGATCTACTAGTCAATTTGACATGTGGTTTCCCTAAAGGGGGGCAATGCTCAATTTGCATTGCTCACATTTGTGCTTAGTTTACCACTAGGCTTTTCTGATGAAAGAATATTTAGAGATTAAAAAATATATGAAAACTGACATGTGACTTAGGGCCGGTTCACACCTATGCGATCCAACTGCAGAAGAGACTTTGCTGGACAATTTGAAAGGGACTTCAGCGCTACTTTACAGCGCAATTTCAAGAGACGCAGCACGACTTCAAGCGATTTACAGCGTGATTTGCGAGCGATTTACATGCCAGGCGACTTTGTCTGTGGTAATTATTGTGGAGTACCCTGGATATTTCTTCTTCCTGGAAAATCGGTTATACATAGATGGTGTTTAGACTTGGAGGCGACTTCCATTGACTTCTATGGGCTGAAATTGCCTAGAAATCACCTCCAAGTAGTACAGGAACCTTTTCAGAAGTCGCCTCAGACTCGAAGCGACTTGAGTAGTGTATATTAAGAAGGCTCCCATTCATTTCAATGGGATTTCTGATGTCAAGCGATTTGAAGAGACTTGAGTAGGCACAAATCTCTTTGGAAATCTCCTAAGCGTGAACCGGCCCTTAAGTTTAATAAATGTATTATTTTGTTATGTGTCAATATTGGCATTTTAGTTTTGATATCTTACAACATTTACTTGCCAGCCGACACCATGTTAATTGCCCTCCCTTTGATGTTTAACCTAAAATTTCAAGAGTTCCTATCATCCCATCTAACCCACAGTAGATTAAAGAACATCTGTCTATTGCTAAAATATAGCAACTTATTACTACTAAACTGGTAAAATATATTAAAATGACTAAATGAATAAATTTCAGGCACCCATATCTTTTATACATTTCCAATTATCATGGGAGTCCTGAAATTCAAGGACCACCTTTCCGTCATATCCTTATTGACCCAACACTGTGATAGGTGGTCTCAGTGACCAATAGGAAGCTGAAGCAGGGGATGAGCCCGCTCTAGACTTTGCCAGGAATGTATTTTTATAACACCCTAGATTTCTTTGTTCCTGGGACTTCCTGGGAAGTTAAGAGGTATACTTTAAGTATAACAGTCATTACATTTCAAATGCAATCAAATCAGTAATGTACTGTAATACTGAATGATAATTTAGAACTGATGTTGTACACTGGGAAAACTACTGTTTGAGGTTGGGTTCACACTATTGCAAATTGGATACGGGTTTCTCCACATCCAATTTGCATGACAGGAGAGTGTGACCAGCTCTCAATGGAGCCGGTTCACACATCTCCGGGGTGGCAGCGGAGCGCACAACAGAAGAGTCCTGTGCGTCTTTGGCTCAGTTTCAGGTCCGAATATAGCCCAAAATTAGGACCTAAAATGGTGAACGGGAAGCACCGGACCCCCTGCTGTGTCCCTTGGCCGCACATAGTGTGAACTCAGTCTTAGATTTCATTTGACTGCCCATCAAAACAATTGACTTGTGCAACAGTATCTTAAGACATAATAACTAAAAGGAGATTATAATAAAGCATATGAAACTAATGGAGAAAAACTAAATGCAAATTAATGAAACTGAGTCACTGATGTATATTCAGTAGTGCAGTACGCTTAAATGTCTTCCAGTACAGAAATAAATTATTAATTTATTAATTATTTCCTGAAAGTCATGTAATAACAATCCTGTTTTTTTTTTCTGAATGTACTTTACAATATTTTGTAAGCTCTAGAAATATTCTCCTTTAATCATTAATGCTGTATTACTTGGAGTGAATTTCACATTTGGATTCATATTATTCAACTGTCAGTCATTTTTCCATGGCATGAATAAAAACAAATCATGTAACTGGATCTAAAACTATGACCTCAGAGAAGATTTACTTTCCAAGACAGGTTACAAGTGCTTCCTGCATATCAATCATATTTTCAGTTTTCTCTTATACTATACAGGTTGCATGACATACTACTGAGAGAAAATACTGATCCAAGTATCTGATCAAATCATCTTTTTATGACAACAGTAACAGGGGCATAATAAAGAATGCTTGTGACACTCCTTAAATATCCCAACCTCTTTTACATATTTTTCACAATTGGTTTGCTCTTTTTAAC
This sequence comes from Glandirana rugosa, assembly GCA_018402905.1. Taxonomy (NCBI): domain Eukaryota; kingdom Metazoa; phylum Chordata; class Amphibia; order Anura; family Ranidae; genus Glandirana; species Glandirana rugosa. The sequence continues at coordinate 794,425 of BLSH010152934.1, forward strand.
TCATGATTAAAAACAAAAAAACAAAACAGGTTGTTGGAGGCAGACAACAAATTAAGTATACGTAATCCACACCTAACTGCTTTAAATGCATTTAAAGCACAGTTCACAGATATTCTTTAATCCATGAACAAGTAATTTTCCCAAGAATATCCTGCCTAAAGCATATCAGCTTAATGATGGAGGTATGGAGCACTCAAGGGGGTGCAGGGAATCGACCATCAACCAAACAGCAGCCTTGGCCAGCCCACATAGCTTATCCATGTTGTTCTGGTTTTTACCCTACATTTTTTACACATATTATCACAATAACTTTTGAAGTATTTTTTAACGTGTCATTTCCAGCTATATGTGTAATGATTAAACCTCAGTGGAGGAATATAGATCACATACCAAAAGGACCAGACAAGGCAGTACAGGAAGGAGTACAGGGTGAGAGTTGTAAAAGATTACTTGATACAAATAGTCATTCATAAATGTATACTTACATCCAAATGTTTCTCTACAGTGGAGCCATGCCCTTGACTGTGGTGACCATTATGACTGCCACTCTTGTGACCATTCTGATGTGGTGTGGCAGATCGGCTGTGACCAGTGCAAGAAGAAGACAGGCTACGGCTGGATCTGTGGCTAGAAGCTTTATGGTCATCTTGTCTACGTTTGGGACTTTGTCTACAAGTTTTAAGAAAGACAGGCAATTACCTCTACAAGATCATTTATTTATCGGAATTCAGAAAAAAACAGGTTAGCATTTTAACCATAAAAAGCAATAAACATAGAGAGTAGGCAGTCAAAAAATCTCTTATGTGCATGCAAAATATGATGGTAGATTGACAACAGTTTGCTAAATAAATATGCAAAGTAAACCTACTTCTATTACCCCAGGCAAGATCCATAAGTCTGACTTATCATAAGTATTACCACTACTGCCTAAAATATGTTAAAATATGGACTGACCAAACTCAATCCAAATTAAGATGTGTGACCTGATCTTGGCATGTATAGCTAGCCTTAATATTACAGATTGATAGAAGAATGCAAAGAAATACCCTGATAGAAAAAAAATAGAACAATAACCTTTTTACTTAAATTAAATCTGTCATTAAGTTGGGCAAATATGCCTAAGGCCGGTCATACACGGTTCGAGTCTTGGCTGGTTCAGCAGGAACCGGCCGAGATTTGAACAGTTAATGGGCAAGCTGAATTTACCAAGTTAGTCAATCGATCAACTTGGGTACAATCAGCCTGCCGGATGCTCTTGCGATAATCACTGTCTTCTCCCAGCGGGGGCAGCTTCTCCCACTTTCCCCCGCTCCCCACCAGGAGAAGACAATGGCCTGGCTGGAGGGATTCCCGCATCGACACTGTCTGTTGCAGGAAAGAAATTTGCTCCATGTATTTCTGGCCTACAGCTCAACTGTACTCAGAACTAGATATGCAGTAAGATACACCTTGTGCTAACGACTTTTCTAGTCCTACCTCCACTTTTCTGTTACAACAACTATGCTGGGTGTCTAAATACAACTTGATTACTCTGCTTTCAGTAGATGTGACCATATTCACCTTCCTCTTCTCTTTAATAAAAGTCTGGGTGAGAATACTGAGTGGTGTGGTTGTTACTCATCTATGCCAGCATAGAACACTGCAGACTATGAGTAAGCACCCCAACACATGTGAAACATGTCAGCCCACACTATACCCCTCGGGGTCTTCTGATGTCTTCTCTGTAATACATGGACTTTTACTGAATAAAGGATAATATTGGAGTGCGGGCACCCAGCCTCATTTTTCCTCTCAACTGCAGTGTGAAAGCTAGAAGCAGCAATTTCACTGAAAGAAAAAGGTATTTTAAGGCATTTTCTAGCTTGAAAATGTAGAGCTTGGCCCAGCCTTTTTTTCCTCCCCAGACTCCTTGTCATTGTGATTGTCTGTCACATTAAGGAGCCCCAAGAAAGTCTTTAGAATCAGGAAAGGTGGGGCAAACTGGCATGGGAAGTGAAAGTACTAAAATATAAAGTTTTTCCGTGCTTTCATTTTTGTTCAGTCTTCTGGTACAACTTTGGCAAATTGTAGAGTGAAGACATGCTCTACCTGCATGGTGACTTGGAGGTGCTGTAATCAGAAGAAGGTGATGGACTGTGAGAACTGCAGCTGCTGTGTCTGTGCGTTCTTCGCACCACTGAGCCACTGTGAGATCTGCCAAAACAGTATTAGTGCAGTGAAGAGAATGTTACAAAATATTTTAACAATTTTGAAATCCGCTGATTAAAAAAAAAACTCTCTTTAACGCATGGCCATAAATTGTTATTTTAGTCTTTAGTGGATAACGGCAGGTCGAATGAATCATTGACTTCTAATCACGGTCAGGGACTCCAATGGCTAGACTGTTCTTCAATGGGTAGATTTTTTCCCCCAAATACCGTTGTGTAGCCTGGACAGAATGAACCAGGGAAAATAACTCACTGACAACAATAAACACATTTTTTAGTAGACCGGGGAAATGTTAGAACTTTAGAACCTATTGCTTCATTCATATTGCTTTTCAGAAGTGGACACTCTGCAATAATTATTGTAGCCACAATAATTATACCATGATAGCAGATTTCATCACATAAGGATTTTTGATTTGCTATGTGCATGCCCCAGACAGCAACACACTTGCTCTGGCAGCCTTGTTTCCCTAGAGTACGTGTGTGGGAGATGGCGCTGTCAATAAAAATTATTAAATATGTTGTGTTGGCTCAATTTCATATACTATAACAACTTTTTATATATATGATAAAACATCCAATATGTGTAAGTGTATAAAGTGTTTAGTATCACCGACAAAAAATCCAAAGTGTAAGTGATGTGAAAATATAGGTGTCCGTAAAAAGTCCGTAAAAAGGATATATAAGTTTAAAACATAAAACATAAAATCAACACTCTTATTTAAAACTTTGCATATATCCCACACTCTATGAGTGTCAGTATATAAGGATGATCAAAATGTGAAATGGTTTAGCTGATGTAAGAATATGTCCGTAAAAAGTCTGTGTCTGTAAAAGTCCGTGAAAAATGGCGTCCTCACAGAACAGCCCTGTGGTTGCACAAGAAATATATAGACTCCTCTATATGTCCTAGAGGTGTCCGGAAATGAAAAAGGAGCTCAATATAACCGTGTCCCTGATTATGATAACACTTTAAACAGGTGACTTTCCGTGCGAATCCTCTAGCAGAAAATATGGTGACTTTACTGGTGCTCCCCGCTTGTGCCCACACTTACCAGAATTTTCATACCCCTACAGGGGTGGTCCGCCTTTGGCAAATGGGGTCTTTGATGTTATCTTCCAAGGTGTCCTGTGGCTTTTCCATCTTATGGTGGATTCCTCCTTGCAGGTGCTATCCCTCGGTTCTGCCTTGATGAGCCCAGTTCCTTTGTTTCGGATGTTGCTCGTTATAGGTATAGGAAGAAAGTATCTCGGACAGTGTAGTATGTTGATTAAAATTCAGTATTTTATTTAAGTAAAAAGTTCCTTTAAAACCATTCAATACACTGGCATTCGAGTTGATCTAGCAGTATGCTAAGACTGCGGGCTCCGCCCACTTGAGGAAGGCTATTTCTCCCTTCCTTCCGGCTCACTGCGCTCCTCCACGAGGAGTCTAATAGCTGCTGCCATCTGTGTAGAGAATGTTCAATTGCATAATGTGATCACGCCTTACGCGTTTCGTCAGGTTGACGTCAACCTGACAAAACGCGTAAGGCGTGGTCACATTACGCAATTGAACATTCTCTACACAGACGGCAGCAGCTATTAGACTCCTCATGGAGGAGCGCAGTGAGCGGGAAGGAAGGGAGAAATAGCCTTCCTCAAGCGGGCGGAGCCCGCAGTCTTAGCATACTGCTAGATCAACTCGAATGCCAGTGTATTGAATGGTTTTAAAGGAACTTTTTACTTAAATAAAATACTGAATTTTAATCAACATACTACACTATCCGAGATACTTTCTTCCTATACCTATAACAAGCAACATCTGAAACAAAGGAACTGGGCTCATCAAGGCGGAACCGAGGGATAGCACCTGGAAGGAGGAATCCACCATAAGAAGGAAAAGCCACAGGACACCTTGGAAGATAACATCAAAGACCCCATTTGCCAAAGGCTGACCACCCCTGTAGGGGTATGAAAATTCTGGTAAGTGTGGGCACAAGCGGGGAGCACCAGTAAAGTCACCATATTTTCTGCTAGAGGATTCGCACGGAAAGTCACCTGTTTAAAGTGTTATCATAATCAGGGACACGGTTATATTGAGCTCCTTTTTAATTTCCGGACGCCTCTAGGACATATAGAGGAGTCTATATATTTCTTGTGCAACCACAGGGCTGTTCTGTGAGGGCGCCATTTTTCACTGACTTTTACGGACACAGACTTTTTACGGACATATTCTTACATCAGCTAAACCATTTCACATTTTGATCATCCTTATATACTGACACTCATAGAGTGTGGGATATATGCAAAGTTTTAAATAGGAGTGTTGATTTTATGTTTTATGTTTTAAACTTATATATCCTTTTTACGGACTTTTTACGGACACCTATATTTTCACATCACTTACACTTTGGATTTTTTGTCGGTGATACTAAACACTTTATACACTTACACATATTGGATGTTTTATCATATATATAAAAAGTTGTTATAGTATATGAAATTGAGCCAACACAACATATTTAATAATTTTTATTGACAGCGCCATCTCCCACACACGTACTCCATTTAACAGTTTCCTCCTCGGAGGGAAATATCTGGAGGGCAGCAGTCGATTTACATTCCTATTGTTTATCTTCTCCTAGCGCAGGTTCTTTTCCTATATTTTGTTTCCCTAGAGAGTGCTGAAGATAATAATGTCTCTCCACATCAAACTGAATGACCAGGTTGTCATAGGCACAGCAGAAATACCATGTAATTTCTTAGCATTTCACTGCTATAATGTGGATTCTCGCTTCCAAAAAATGCACTTTGCTTGACCACTAGTGCCATCATTTTATGGATTATGATGGCATACCGTATATATATATATATATATATATATATATATATATATACAGTGAGGGGAAAAAGTGTTTGATGCCCTGCTGATTTTGTATGTTTGCCCACTGACAAATGAATGATCAATCTATAATTTTAATGGTAGGTTTACTTTAACAGTGAGAGAATGACAACAAACATATCCAGAAAAAAGTAAAAAATCGATTTACATTTTACTGAGTAAAATAAGTATTTGATCCCCTATCAATCAGCAATATTTCTGGCTCCCAGGTGTCTTTTATACAGGTAACGAGCTGAGATTAGGAGCACTCTCTTAAAGGGAGTGCTCCTAATCTCAGATTGTTACCTCTATAAAAGACACCTGTCCACAGAAGCAATCAATCAATCAATCAGATTCCAATCTCTCCACCATGGCCAAGATCAAAGAGCTGTCCAAGGATGTCAGAGACAAAATTGTAGAACTGCACAAGGCTGGAATGGGCTACAAGACTATCACCAAGCAGCTTGTTCAGAGGGTGACAACAGTTGGTGCGATTATTTGCAAATGGAAGAAACAAAATAACTGTCAATCTCCCTTAGTCTGTGGCTCCATGCAAAATCTCACCCCGTGGAGTTTCAATGACCATGAGAACGGTGAGAAATCAACCCGGAACTACATGAGAGAATCTTGTCAATGATCTCAATGCAGCTGGGACCATAATCACCAAGAAAACAATTGGTAACACACTACTAAAAAAAAGGACTGAAATCCTGCAGCGCCCGCAAGGTCCCCTGCTCAAGAAAGTACATGTACAGGCCCGTCTGAAGTCTGCTTATGAACATCTGAATGATTCAGAGGAGAACTCGTTGAAAGTGTTGTGGTCATATGAGACCAAAATCAAGCTCTTTGGCATCAACTCAACTGTGTTTGGAGGAGGAGGAATGCTGCTTATGACCCCAAGAACACCTTCCCCACCATCAAGCATGGAGGTGGAAACATTATGCTTTGGGGGTTTTTTTTCTGCTAAGGGGACAGGACAACTTTACCGCATCAAAGGGATGATGGACGGCGCCATGTATTGTCAAATCTTGGGGGAGAACCTCCTTCCCTCATCCATGGCATTGAAAATGGGTAGTGGATGGGTATTCCAGCATGACAATGAACCAAAACATATGACCAAGGCAACAAAGGAGTGGCTCAAGAAGAAGCACATTAAGGTCCTAGAGTGGCCTAGCCATTCTCCAGACCTTAATCCCAGAGAAAATATGTGGAGGGAGCAGAAGGTTCGAGTTACCAAACATCAACCTCAATCCCTTAATGACTTGGAGGATCTGCAAAGAGGAGTGGGACAAAATCCCTCCTGAGATGTGTGCAAACCTGGTTGCCAACTACAAGAAACTTTTGACCTCTGTGATTAGCAACAAGAGTTTTGCCAACAAGTACTAAGTCATGTTTTGCGAAGGGGTCAAATATTTATTTCACTCATTAGCCACTTCACCCCGGAAGGATTTATCCATTTAGTGACCAGGCCATTTTTTGCGATACGGCACTGCGTTCATTTAACTAACAATTGCATGGTCGTGCGACACTGTACCCAGATAAAATGGTTGTTCTTTTTTCTCCACTGCTAGCATATATGATCCATAACGTCGATTTTGTCAAGCCTCGTGACTTCTGCAGGGAGATCTTGAGGCGTGACAAAATCGATAGGAGGAGCCGGCACGGTGAATGGATGCTACAGATGATATATGCTAGCAGTGGGCAGGTGATATCTACCGATCTGATGGACCTGCAGATCATACGGATAGGTGAAATCACTGAAGAGCCGACAGGGGACAGATGCAACATCGGACCGATGCTGCATCCACTTAGGTAGGTATAATTCTTTAAAAAAACACAATTCCCATACAGGCAGTCCCTGAGTTACAAACATCTGACTTACAAATGACTCATACTTACAAACGGGGAGAGACAACAGAAAGTGAGAGGAAATCTACCCCTAGGAAGGGAAATTCACTGCTGTAAGAGCTATCATAGGAAATGGTGTCTCCACTAAAGCTTTATCTTCCACAACAACCCAAAATTTTCAAAATCCGAGTGTCACAGGGACAGAAAGTGAGGTGAAATCTTCTGAACAGGGACACAGACAGCAAACCAAACATTACAGGAGTGTTAACCCTTCCCTATACTATCCAAAAAACGTATAAAATATTTTTTTGACTTGAGTTACACTTAAAAAATGTACATGTTCCAACTTACATACAAATTCAACTTAAGAACAAACTTACAGACCCTATCTTGTTTGTAACCCGGGGACTGGCTGTTCTTCTCTTTTAAAAGGTGCCTACAGATAAAGGCCATATATTTGAATAAAAACACAAGAAACTTTGGCTTTTCTATTGTTTTTGTAATGTGGAAACACTAAGTACACCATTGGCATATACACTCATCGGCCTCTTTATTATGTACACCTTGCTAGTATACGGTTGGACACGCTTTTGCTTTCAGAACTACCTAAATTATTTGTGGCATAGATCAAACAAGGTGTTGGAAACATTCCTCAGAGATTTTGGTATTTAACATGATAGTATCATGTAGTTGCTGCAGATTTGTCGGCTGCACATCCAAGATGCAAATCTCTCATTTCACCATATCTCAAGGGTGCTCTATTGGATTGAGATCTGGTGAATGTGGAAGCCATTAGAGTACAGTGACCTCATTGTCATGTTCAAGAAACCACTTTGAGATGATTTGAACTTTTGTGACATTGTGCATTATCCTGCTGGAAGTAGCCATTAGAAGATGGGTACACTGTAGTCATAAATGGATGGACATGGTCAGCAACAATACTCAGGTGGGCCGTGGTGTTTAAACCATGCTCAATTGGTTGCAAGGGGCTCGAAGTGTGCCAAGAAAATACCCCCACACAGTTACACCACCACCACCAGCCTGAACCGTTGATATAAGTCAGGATGAATCCATGCTTATATGTTGTTTAAGCCAAATTCTGACCCTACCATCTGACACAGCTGAAATCGAAACTCATGGAGACTCATCAGACCAGGCAACGTTTTTCCAATCTTCCATTGTCCAATTTTAGTGAGCCTGAGCATTATCCTTCTGGAAGTAGCCATCAGAAGATGGGTACATTGTAGTCATAAATGGATGTACATGGTCAGCAACAATATTCAGGTGGGCCGTGGTGTTTAAACAATGCTCAATTGATTCCAAGGGGCTCGAAGTGTGCCAGGAAAATACCTTCACACAGTTACACCACCACCACCAGCCTGAACCGTTGATATAAGTCAGGATGAATCCATGCTTTCATGTTGTTTAAGCCAAATTCTGACCCTACCATCTGTCAAAGCTGAAATCGAGTCTCATGGAGACTCACCAGACCAGGCATCCTTTTTCCAATCTTCCATTGTCCAATTCTGGTGAGCCTGTGCAAATGTAGCCTCAGTTCCCTGTCCTTAGCTGACAGGGGTGGCACCCAGCATGGTCTTCTGCTGCTGTAGCCCATCTCCTTCAAGGTTTGATGTGTTGTGCATTCAGAGATGGAATTCTGTATACCTTGTTGTAACGAGTAGTTATTTGAGTTACTGTTGCCTTTCTATCATCTCAAACCATTCTGCCTATTCTCCTCTGACCTCTGACATCATCAAGGCATTTTTGACCACACAACTGCCACTCACTGGATATTTTCTCTTTTTCAGACCATTCTCTGTAAACCCTAGAGATGATCGTGCATGAAAATCCCAGTAGATCAGCAATTTTTGAAATACTCAGCACGTCTGGCACCAACAATCATACCACATCCAAAGACACTTAACCACTTGCCGACCGTCAACCGCAGGTTGACGGCAACAAGATGGCTCGATATCGCAAAACGCCGTCATACGACGGCGGCTGCAATATCATGCACTGTGAGCGTGCGCCGCTGGAGGTGCGCCCGCGCACTCACTGTGTTCGGGGGGGCCAGGGAGCGGGTGCGGCGGACTCGATCTCCGCCGGATACCCGCGATGCCCCCCCCCCCCCGCAGTGAAAGAACGGAGGTCCATGTAAGTAAACACGGATCTCCGTTCTGTGAGAGGGAGAAGGGCTGTGATCACAGCCTTCCTCTATATGGAAGCTGTGATCGCTCCCCTTCCCCTGCTAGGGCAGCCCGCACACAGTTAGAACACGCCCAGGGAACACAGTTAACCCTTAGAGCGCCCCCTCCAGGTTAACCCCTTCACTGCCAATGGCATTTACACAGTAATCAGTGCATTTTTATAGCACTGATCGCTGTATAGATGCCAATGGTCCCAAAAAAGTGTCAAAATGGTCCGACATGTCTGCTGCAATATCGCAGTACCGCTAAAAATCGCAGATCGCTGCCATTACTAGTAAAAAATAAAGAACAATAAAAACCCCAGAAATTAATTCTCATCGTCCGTAAACGCGGCCACTTTTGCGGGAAACCAATCAATAAACGCCGATTGCGATTTTTTTTAATCACAAATATGAGGAAGAATATAAATCGGCCAAAACCGATGAAAAAAATGTTTTTTTATATATATTTTTTTGGATTTGTATTTTAGCAAAAAGTAAGAAATTTGTTTTTTTTTTTTGCAAAATTGTCGCTCTTCTTTTGTTTATAGCGGTGATCAGAAATGACGCAGAGGGGATCAAATACCACCAAAAGAAAGCTCTATTTGTGGGAAAAAAGGACTCAAATTTCGTTTGGGTACAACGTCGCACGACCGCGCAATTGTCAGTTAAAGCAACGCAGCGCCGAATCGCAAAAAGGGCTCTGGTCCTAAAGTGTGAAATCCTTCAGGGGCTGAAGTGGTTAAATCTCATTTCTCCCCATTCTGATGCTCGTATCTTCACCACGTCTAGATGCCTAAATGCATTGAGTTGCTGCCATGAGATTGGCTGATTAGCAATTTGTGTTACCAAGAAATTGAATAGGTGTACCTAATTGGCTGTTGAGTGTATATATTTATATACAGTATCTCACAAAAGTGAGTACACCCCTCACACTTTGGTAAATATTTTATTATAATGACACTTGGTTACAATGTAAAGTAATTAGTGTACATCTTGTATAACAGTGTAAATTTGCTGTCCGCTAAAAATAACTCAACACACAGCCATTAATGTCTAAACTGCTGGCAACAAAAGTGAGTACACCCCTAAGTGAAAATGTCCAAATTGGGCCCAAAGTGTCAATATTTTGTGTGGCCTTTGCTCTCCTCTACCTTCTGTTTGAAGATGCCCCACAGATGCTCAGTAGGGTTTAGGTCTGGAGACATGCTTGGCCAGTCCATCACCTTTATCCTCAGCTTCTTTAGCAAGGCAGTGGTTGTCTTGGAGATGTGTTTGGGGTCGGTATCATGTTGGAATACTGCCCTGCAACCCAATCTCCGAAGGGAGGGGATCATGCTCTGCTTCAGCATGTCACAGTACATGTTGGCATGCATGGTTCCCTCAATGAACTGTAGCTCTCCAGTGCCGGCAGCACTCATGCAGCCCTAGACCATGACACTCCCACCACCATGCTTGACTGTAGGCAAGACACACTTGTCTTTGTAACCCTCACCTGGTTGCCGCCACAGACGCTTGACACCATCTGATCCAAATAAGTTTATCTTGGTCTCATCAGACCACAGGACATGGTTCCAGTAATCCATGTCATTAGTCTGCTTGTCTTCAGCAAACTGTTTGCGGCCTTTCTCGTGCATCATCTTTAGAAGAGGCTTCCTTCTGGGATGACAGCCATGCAGACCAATTTGATGCAGTGTGCGGTGTATGGTCTGAGCACTGACAGCCTGACCCCCCACCCCTTCAACCTCTCCAGCAATGCTGGCAGCACTCATATTTCCCAAAGACAACCTCTGGATATGATTCTGAGCACGTGCACTCAACTTCTTTGGTCAAATATGGCAAGGCCTGTTCTGAGTGGAACCTGTCCTGTTAAACCGCTGTATGGTCTTGGCCACCAGCTCAGCTCAGTTTCAGGGTCTTGGCAATCTTCTTAATACCTAGGCCATCTTTATGTAGAGCAACAATTCATTTTTTTAGATCCTCAGAGAGTTCTTTGACATGAGGTGCCATGTTTAACTTCCAGTGACCAGTATGAGAGAGTAAGAGCGATAACACCAAATTTAACACACCTGTTCCCCATTCACACCTGAGACCTTGTAACGCTACCGAGTCACATGACACCAGGGAGGGAAAATGGCTAATTGGGCCCAATTTAAACATTTTCACTTAGGGGTGTACTCACTTCTGTTGCCAGCGGTTTATACATTATACAAGCTGTACACTCATTACTTTTCATTGTAGCAAAGTGTCATTTCTTCAGTGTTGTCACATGAAAAGATAAAATAAAATATTTACAAAAATGTGAGGGGTGTACTCACTTTTGTGAGATACTTATATATATATATATATATATATATATATATAACCTAGGTGTGCTATGAATAAACTTTACATTGTATACATGCTGAGGTTTTTTGTGTGCCCTAATGTCTATAAAATATACAGTCATGTGAAAAATTTAATACACTGCATTGAAATTGTTGATTTTAAAAAAAATGAAAACCCCTATTTTTTTTAAAACAAAGTAAACCCCTAAAACAAAAGTCTACACAGGACTTCAAAGACTTGCTATCGTCTGAATTTAGGGCAGAAAAAATGGATTTTTTGACTTACCGTAAAATCCCTTTCTCTGAGTTCGTCGACGGGCACAGAAACTCTTAGGACTAAGTGGGTTATACTGCCCTCTTCAGGAGTTTACTAGGTAGAACAGGCAGTTCTAAAAGCAAAAAAGAACAGTCCCTCCCAGGGGGCAGTCCCCACTGGCAGATAACCCCACACCCAGCTCTGCTAGCTCAGTTCGTAACAAGCAGTGTAACATCAGAGAGGTGGGTGCTGTGCCTGTCGACGAACTCAGAGAAAGGGATTTTACGGTAAGTTAAAAAAATACAGTTTTCTCTTTCGTTCATCGACAGACACAGCAACTCTTAGGACTAAGTGGGACGTCCAAAAGCAGTGCCAAAAATGAGGGGTGGGTAACAGAACAACAACAGAACTACACCCAATTGAACCCTCGATGAGGAACCACACGTGTCTCACACGGCCGCCTGCAAAACTTTGCAGCCAAACGCAGCATCTGAGGATGCTAAAAACATCAAATTTGTAAAACTTTGAGAAGGTGTGCACAGAGGACCAAGTAGCCGCCTTGCACACTTTAGACACAGACGCCTGATGTCAAAAAGCCCAGGAAGTGCTAATCGCCCTGGAAGAGTGAGCCGTAACCGGAAAGAGAGGTTCCAGACCCCGAAGAGCATAGGCTCGGGACACCATCTGTCTAATCCAACGTGAGTTAGCGGCCGATGAGGCTGCCAAACCTTTGTGTGGGCCATCCACCATGACAAAAGAGTGTCTGACCTCCGAAAAGGAGGCTGTGGACGCCAGATACACCCGCAGGGCCCGAACAGCATCCAGGGAGTGCAAAGCGACCTCCTTAGGGTGAGACAGGCGCGGGCAAAGCGAAGGAAGGACAATGTCCTCATTGATGTGGAAAGATGACACCATATAACGCGTGATGGGCTGGGGAGAGTACCTGGGTCCGAGACCCAGCCTGCTGCCCAGCGCAGCTGCTTGATTGTAGTCTTCATCTGTGAGGCTGTCTCCTGACAACCGAAGTGGCCCAGAGAGGTACCACAGATGCCAACAGGGAGCCTAGGTCTAACTCCTTGCACTAGGCAGAGAAAAACTGAGCTGAGCTAGCAGAGCTGGGTGTGGGGTTATCTGCCAGTGGTGACTGCCCCCCTGGGAGGGGCTGTGTCTGTTACTGTTCTTTTTTGCTTTTAGAACTGCCTGTTCTGCCTAGTAAACTCCTGAAGAGGGCAGTATAACCCACTTAGTCCTAAGAGTTGCTGTGCCTGTCGATGAACAAAAGAGAAAAAGTAGAGTGTGTATCCCAGTAACCTGAAAGCCTTTCAGTGATAGGACCACCACACAGACCACCACAATGTAATAATGTGGTTAAAATGGTTATTGCTGTGCATCAAACATCAAAGAAGGAGGGTCTGTCCACATCCCTATGATACAGGTTAGAGGAAAACCCCACTTGGGACTTTTAAGGGGACACCAACTCCATGAGAGTAAGATAGTATAATCATAAAAATTACAATTTTTATTTCAGGTTTAAACTGCCCAAACATAGGGCTACACATGATGACTCCATATAGAATAGATAGACATGGATTTTCAGACAGCTGATGTGGTTCAACTGCAATGATTGCCGATCTGGACACTAAAACCAGTGTTTTGAATTGATCCCTATACACATCACTGTCTCACTGGGCTGCAGGACAGTATGGCAATACCCTCCCTAGTTGCCACATGCTACTTATTTATTTTGTTTGTTCACTGGAGTCAACAAATACTTCCTTGTAAAAGTGCAGAACTTCAATATATGACTGGCTCACCAGGGAAATCACTCCCTTTGCTGAGGATAATTTAGTGGGGCACTGTATGGGGATAGGGTGGAATATCTATTTCTCTGCCCTTCCTCTCCCCCTTTTCACCTATCATTGGTCCCACAGGGATACAGGTGAACAGCGGGTAGCCTGTTTTTGGAATCTCTGGATGCTTTTAGACTGATTAGTTTTGGATGCAAATGCCTTCTTTCACGTTATTGCTAAATCATATGACCACTTACCCCAAAGGAAGAACTTTTTCGAAACGCGTCGGATTCCCTCTGTTTCCTTGAAACAGAGAGTGGTGGTTGTATCAATATTACTGTTTCTGTGTTTTAATTGTATGTTGTAACCACTATGCATCCCATGTATGTACCTGTATGCAACTTTTTTTGTCTATGTGTAGTCCTATGTTTTGGGCAGTTTAAACCTGAAATAAAAATTGTAAGTTTTCTCATTATACTGGCTTACTCTCATGGAGTTGGTCTCCCCTTAAAAGTCCCAAGTGGGGTTTTCCTCTAATGTGTAATAATGTGGGGGCTTAGTGGACAAAGATGACCCTCACTGAAGAGAAGTCAAGTAGCACTTGTTATAATAGTATATTAAACCTCCAACCTCCTTCAGAGCTCTTTATAGATGATTACACCTCTGGGTATACCAGCAGATCACTATGCAGTAAAGCTCCACGTGGAAATAGTAACATGAAAAGTGGAAGAAACACCCCCCATAATGTAAATGTTAGGTAAAGTAAACTTTAATAGCAGTAAATACACTTACATGAGAGGATGCTGATAAAAAACAGTTCGTAACACATGGATTGTCCCTTCGGCCAAAAGCAAGATGGTCGCGGCTAGTTCGCACGTACAAATTTCCTAAAACTTCTAGTTTTCATGGTGCTATTTCCACGTGGAGCTTTACTGCATAGCGATCAACTAGTATCCCCAGAGGGGTAATCGTCTGGTAAGAACCCTGAAGGAGGTTGGAGGTCCCATATATTATTATAATAAGTCCTCTCCTCGTGAGGGTCATCTTTGTCCAGTAAGCCCCCACTTTTATACTTTTATACACCCAGGTTACTGGGATACACACTCTACTTTTCGTTCTGCCCTAAAATGAGACGATAGCTCACCTCTGGATTTTTCTTTGGGACTTTTCAGTTTATACGTTTTATGCACTTCATGTGTATATTGATGTTTTATTTCATGATGATGTTTATATTATGCACATTGTAATCACTAAGTAGGAGTATTGTGTGATTTTCACAAGCACTGTACTGTATTTTTTCTATTCTAAGTATACCATGTATTAGGACATTGTGCTAGCTGCTTTATATTACAGTATCACTTTAGGGGCCTTCAACATATTTTTTTCTTTATAAATACAGGACTTCAAAGGTACCATAGCAATTGACAGCAATTCTAACTGACAAACACAATACATTTTTGTGCATCTGGCAGCCCTGTCTAGATTGCTTCCCATCAACACAATGCCCTATGCGCTTTCTAGAATTGTAATCTAGTACAGCATGTTAATATTTTTCATCATGAGCCATTGGGACGAGGATGCCCCCCCCCATTCTTTTTTTCTTCGACTTCTTTTTTTTTATTATTCTTACTATTTTACATTACTTTTTCTTCTCTCTCATTCTCTCTGCCTTGGAACTCATATTTGGTATGGTCCCATAGACAACTGTGTTTTTCAGTTCTATAGTCCTCAGCTGAAGGGCCCCCCTTTTTGGACATGAAATGCACAGCAATTTCTGGCATGGCTTTGTTATATGACTACCTATTAATTTCATGCTGCTGGGCCTGTTTGTTGTCCCACCTTTTTTTCTTTTATATATATTTCTGCATCATTGATTACTGTATAATACTTGCAGAGAGAAACTTCTTTTGACTTTGCTTGTGCTATTGCACAATCTTACTGCACTGTGTAAGCATTCATTTTCCTTATTTTTTCTCAATAAAATTCAAGTAAAAGAAAAATCTTAAACTCCAGAAAATTATGTGCACAAGTTATTTAGAAAACAACTCTCACAGATATGCTATAATTTCACAATGTTCTTTACAGTAAGTAACCTCAATTCTGCTATACATAAAGCTGCTAGACCCCTAGCTAGATGAATAATGTGGGGTTATCATATTCATTCATTGTGTTTCACAGGTCAAAGCCTGCGTCCTCAGGAAAACCAACGCTTTATAAATATCTGCAATACAACAACATGTACAACCTGTACAGCTAGTAAAAATCAAAGCCATGCAGAAAATCAAGCTCCATTTGACTCAGGAGTGACCACCTCAAGGAGGGGAGAGAAGAGAGGGAATCCAACAGCAACAGCAATATACCAACAATCTAGTAGTACTCTGTAATAAAATATAAATAAACTTCATGATGGACCTATGCCTATTCAGATTGATCATTAGTTATAGGCTATAAACATAACTGCCATATTTTATCAGACCGCAGGGAAAATATCTTCTAATTGAAGAATTAAAGGCACCCCCTTAAGAAGGTCTATGCCAACACTGAAATATTATATATATATATATATATATACACAGGTGATACTTGAAAAATTAGAATATCGTGCAAAAGTTCATTTATTTCAGTAATGCAATTTAAAAGGTGAAATTAATATATGAGATAGACGCATTACATGCAAAGCAAGATAGTTCAAGCCGTGATTTGTCATAATTGTGATGATTATGACTTCCAGCTCATGAAAACCCCAAATCCACAATCTCAGAAAATTTGAATATTGTGAAAAGGTGCAATATTCTAGGCTCAAAGTGTCCCACTCTAATCATCTAATTAAGCCATAACACCATCCAGGTGTTACCACCAGGTTCCTGAGCATTTAAATGGTCTCTCAGTCTGGTTCAGTAGAAATCACAATCATGGGAAAGACTGCTGACCTGACAGTTGTGCAGAAAACCATAATTGACACCCTCCATAAGGAGGGAAAGCCTCAAAAAGTAATTGCAAAAGAAGTTGGATGTTCCCAAAGTGCTGTATCAAAGCACATTAAGAGAAAGTTATGTGGAAGGGAAAAGTGTGGAAGGAAAAGGTGCACAAGCAGCAGGGATGACCGCAGCCTGGAGAGGATTGTCAGAAAAAGGCCATTGAAAGGTGTTGGGGACTTTCACAAGGAGTGGACTGAGGCTGGAGTCAGTGCATCAAGAGCCACCACACACAGACGCATCCTGGACATGGGCTTCAAATATCGTATTCCTCTTGTCAAGCCGCTCCTGAACAACAAACGTCAGAAGCGTCTTACCTGGGCTAAAGAAATACAGACCTGGTCTGTAACTCAGTAGCCCAAAGTCCTCTTTTCTGATGAGAGCACATTTTGCATCTCATTTGGAAACCAAGGACCCAGAGTATGGAGGAAGAATGGAGAGGCACACACTGCAAGATGCTTGAAGTCCAGTGTGAAGTTTCCACAGTCTGTGTTGATTTGGGGAGCCATGTCATCTGCTGGTGTTGGTCCACTGTGCTTCATTATAAATATATGAAGAAAACCCGTTCACTCAGCTGAACCATATGCCATCATCCCTGATTATGTACAAAATAGACTAGAACCCTCCAAGGTGGGATTTTCATAGGCACAAACACAAGGTTATTGTTAAAATATCAAAATGTATTGGTTGTACAGTATTAAAAATATTTTGTTGAAAACGTATAATTCATAAAAGCTTTATCATAGAAAACATCAATATAAATGACAATTATGCTGTATAAAACATCCAGTTATGTACAATGAACTAATGCATTTCGGTGTAGATCACCTTCATCAGAGGTACAGACTTGAACATAACATCATAAATTGATCACTGGAATCCAAAAATACAAGTTAGCATATGGAAATTGTGCTGCAGTACATAACTGGTAAAAATGGAGCCTATAATTATATATATCCATACTTATCAATGCTGACATACCCAGAAAATATAAAAAAATGAGACTAAAACAGGAACCAGATCCACTGGAATAACGTAGTCAGTGAGAGACCAACAGTCCACGACGAACAGTCGAAGGGGGAGGCAGTCCAACTACGGTCCTCGAGAACGCCTATTTGGGTACACCGTGTTTACCCAGAGGATGCCAAACTCGCACGATATTGTCGCAGATTCTCAAACAGAAAGAAGTTTTTTTGATATAAAAGACCCATACAGTCGTAACTATTCATACCTATATATATTAATATCCGAGGTAAAAATGGTCAATACATGACGTCGTGTTAAAGGTATACGATTGAACA
>BLSH010152934.1:812487-833755 GCA_018402905.1 Glandirana rugosa
TCTTATTAGGTAAGCTAATGCTCAAAGTAATGAGCTGCAAAAAAGGAAAAAGAGCTGATACTCATGTGTAAATGAGTTAAATCTACATTTGCCAGCCCAAGCAAAGGTACCAGTACATGTAAACTAGCGGCCACCCACACTATAGGTCTGACTTATCCATAGAGAAGAAGTAGCAAAGATACTGAAATGCAAATGATAAGACATTAACATCCATATGCAGAGGTACCATGCTGAGCAGCAAGTGGGCTAAGTCTAAAAAAGACTAAAATACCTTTGTGAAGATCACCATAGACCGTGTCATTACTCCACCGGTACACCTGAACTGGATAAGAAGACTGAAAGCTATATATAGGCTGTGCAATTAACCAAAGATTGCTAACAGCCCCACACTCATTCTGGAGCCAGAATGATTCCGCCCCCATGGGTGGTGCTGGTGTGGAGCTCCCAGTCAGATGGCGGAGGGCGTCAAAAGCAGGAACCGGAAGTAAGGCTACCCCCGGAACCGATGCAGACTCACTCCAGGAAGGCAAGCTAAGTGGGCAGTGTCGCAATATGACAAAGCACCACTAGATGGCAATTATGAATGTGAGGACTAACATAAGTCCACACTTCAATACAAAAGCAGTTTTGAATGTTGTAAATATTATTTATTTAAGCACCAACAATTTCCCTATATATATAATGTATATTGTTGGTGCTTAAATAAATAATATTTACAACATTCAAAACTGTGATTTTCAGGTATGTGATGATTGACTGTGGTTGAATAACTGGGCTAACATGTGGCCTTTGTGTCGTGACATGACCAATTAGGATTTCTACCTTTTAATTGGTTCTATTTAATATATTGCACCTCTATGATTAGAATTCATTCCTCTGCCCTTTGGTAGAGCTAATTCACTGCCCTTGACCCCTTTTTTTGCAAGCAACTGAGTTTCATCTGCCCGGCGCACCCGGGCCCCTTGCCGCAAGGTTTAGGTGGCCCGTTTCTCCCTCTGTTGGAAATGCATAGCTTTTGTATTGAAGTGTGGACTTATGTTAGTCCTCACGTTCATAATTGTCATCTAGTGGTGCTTTATCATATTGCGACACTGCCCACTTAGCTTGCCTTCCTGGAGTGAGTCTGCATCGGCAGCTGGATGGCCGACGGCGTCACTTCCGGTTCCGGGGGTAGCCTTACTTCCGGTTCCTGCTTTTGACGCCCTCCGCCATCTGACTGGGAGCTCCACACCAGCACCACCCATGGGGGCGCAATCATTCTGGCTCCAGAATGAGTGCAGGGCTGTTAGCAATCTTTGGTTAATTGCACAGCCTATATATAGCTTTCAGTCTTCTTATCCAGTTCAGGTGTATGGGTGGAGTAATGACACGGTCTATGGTGATCTTCACAAAGGTATTTTAGTCTTTTTTAGACTTAGCCCACTTGCTGCTCAGCATGGTACCTCTGCATATGGACGTTAATGTCTTATCATTTGCATTTCAGTATCTTTGCTACTTCTTCTCTATGGATAAGCCAGACCTGTAGTGTGGGTGGCCGCTAGTTTACATCTACTGGTAGGTACCTTTGCTTGGGCTGGCAAATGTAGATTTAACTCATTTACACATGAGTATCAGCTCTTTTTCCTTTTTTGCAGCTCATTACTTTGAGCATTAGCTTACCTAATAAGAAATAGAACACCACCGTGCAAACCTTTGTACCCCCGTACACAGACTGGTCTACATCTGGCAACCTTACAAGGTATAAAACCTAATAGCAATAGTATTCGGTTCTTAACATTTGGTCTATATATACACTGTTTTTTTTTTTTTTACTCTGATTTTGTCCTTGTTCTAGGTGACCTTTTTGCATCAGTCATTCTCTGGTTGTCAGGTGCTGCTTGTCAGCTTCCCCCTCCGTCAGGTTGATGCCAGGAGCTCTTGCGGATAAACCCATGTGGCACAAATGGGTCTCCTACAGTTTGAGCGTGCTATAACAGCGTCTAAGAGTTTGTCTTTCTTCAAAAAAACAATATTTTCTGGGTATGTCAGCATTGATAAGTATGGATATATATAATTATAGGCTCCATTTTTACCAGTTATGTACTGCAGCACAATTTCCATATGCTAACTTGTATTTTTGTATTCCAGTGATCAATTTATGATGTTATGTTCAAGTCTGTAGCTCTGATAAAGGTGATCTACACCGAAATGCATTAGGTCATTGTACGTAACTGGATGTTTTATACAGCATAATTGTCATTTATATTGATGTTTTCTATGATAAAGCTTTTCTGAATTATATGTTTTCAAAAAAATATTTTTAATACTGTACAACCAATAAATTTTGATATTTTAACAATAACCTTGTGTTTGTGCCTATGAAAATCCCACCTTGGAGGGTTCTAGTCTATTTTGTACTGTGCTTCATTAAGTCAAGGGTCAGCGCAGCCGTCTACCAGGAGATTTTGGAGCACTTCATGCTTCCTTCCACAGATGAGCTCTATGGGGATGCTGACTTAATTTTCCAGCAGGACTTGGCACCTGCCCACACTGCCAAAAGCACCAAAACCTGGTTCAATGACCGTGGGATTACTGTGCTTGATTGGCCAGCAAACTCGCCTGACCTGAACCCCATAGAGAATCTATGGGGCATTGCCAAGAGAAAGATGAGAGACATGAGATCCAACTATGCAGAATAGCTGAAGGCCGCTATTGAAGCATCCTGGTCTTCCATAACACCTCAGCAGTGCCACAGGCAGATAGCTTCCATGCCACGCCGCATTGAGGCAGTAATTGCTGCAAAAGGGGCCCAAACCAAGTACTGAGTACATGCATGCTTATACTTTTCAGAGGTCTGATATTGTTCCATGTACAATCCTTGTTTTATTGCTTGCATGTAATATTCTAATTTTCTGAGCTGTATGAGCTGTAAGCCATAATCATCACAATTATGACAAATCACGGCTTGAACTATCTTGCTTTGCATTTAATGAGTCTATCTCATATATTAGTTTCACCTTTTAAGCTGCATTACTGAAATAAATGAACTTTTGCACGATATTCTAATTTTTCGAGTATCACCTGTGTGTATATATATATATATATATATATATATATATTAGAGGTGTGCATCTTCACTGGTGTTACAATTCGTTTTGATTACGATTACCCTGTCAACGATTCACGATGCATCATGATTACTGCCCATGGTTTTCAGCAAAAAATGTAAACAGTCAGAAGAACTCAATTTTTTTTTTTATTTTATCTGCTCTTAAATAATAAATAAAACACTCCCTGCATGAAGCAAAGTCTGAACACAGCAGACAACAACAGTATTTATTTAGAACAGTAAATACTAAATGGCACAGCCCCTCTGCACATTCCACAGCCCCCTTTACATTCCACTTGCATATTATACAGCCCCCCTTTATATTACGCAGCCCCCCTGTACATTCCACAGCCCCCCTGCATATTAAATAGCACATTTTACATTCCACAGCCCCCTGCACATTCCACAGGCCCCTTTACATTACACAGATCCCCTTTACATTATGCAGCTACCTTTTTACATTACTACAACCATAGAGCCCATATAACCATCCCAACTACACTCCTACTACTCTGCGAAGAGCTCCACATTGCAGGTACATACAAAAAAAAAATATAGAAAAGGAGGTAGCTTGCATACAAATAAATTGCAAGTAGTGATAAGAGGTAGTAAGCAATACAGTCGTGCACCGGTTCCAGTTTTTTAAGACAATACTTTTTCTCAAGTACTCTCTGATACCAATTACCAATACCTATTTTTAATGTCATGTGACAGTTTTTCTAGACTAATGAAAAATTGTGCAAATTCGCATGACAAGTAAAATAGAATAGAAAAAAGGGTCCTGTGCGATTTGAAATCATACTCTATACTGTAGATTAGAATGAGACTATTGGGAAAGCAATGCGTTTTTGCTTTGCATTGCCTTTTGTACTGACTTTCCTGGGGGAGGCAGGAGGTGCTATGTGGCAGAGAGAGCCTGTTAGTGGTGTTCCAGTGGCTGCCTCAGCTTCCTTCTGGCAGTGTTTTCCACAATCCATCCCTCAACACAGCTCCCTGCTAATGTGTGTTGATTTGTGGATTCCCACATCCCTCTGGTGGCTACTGGCAGACTCCTCTCTCCTGATCCCCTCTGCACGCATAGAGAGGGCCAAAAAACGCTGCTATAAAATCTCATCAAAAACGGACTGGTATTTATATATATTCACATGTGACTTGCATGGCTGAATCGAACTACAAAATGGATATGAACTTAGCCTGAAGGTATCGGTTTTAGTATTGTATCATTGTTTAGTATCAGTGCATCGTTAGCGTCCAGATATAAGTTTGCGTAAAAAATGGATTGGAAAACAAGGTAAGATGGTCAAAGAAAGAAATGAGAAACGGCAGGAGTATATAGGAAGAGAGGGAAAACCACAGTCCCAGCACTGAGACAAAACTCATGAACCAAACTCCCAACTCAAGAAACACTTAGTTGTGTACTAAACACATGATACAATAACCAAGTAGGAGGGGGTCATTTCAAAGACGATCCAACAGGCCCATATCTTATGGAAGTGTTCACAAGTATCAGAAGATAGGTGGGTATGTTTTACCACAAGGCAGGTGTGTACTTGGTCTATTTTCTGGAACCATAACTAGAAGGAACTATCTTTTTTTTTTTTTTTGCAGAACAGCGGAATAAGAGCTTTAGCATATTTTATAATTGAGGAGTATAGACTATTTGTATTTTTTCTTCTTGAGCCATTTCTTTGGGGATTTGCTAGTGTGTTTTAGATCATTTTCATGCTAAAGGATTATTTTCCGTTTCAACTTCAACTTTTGGACAAATAGTCTCACATTACCATCAAGCACACTATGGTACGACGCAAAATTTATAGTTGACTCAATGACTGCAAGCTGTCTGTGCCCTGAAGTAACAAAGGAACCCAAAGCATTACATTTCCACCATCATGCTTTACAGTTGGTATGAGGTTCTTCTTCTGAAATACTTTTACTGTGAACAAACACCGCTATCTTTTATTGATCAGTCTTCAGTACATTGTTCCAGAAGGCCTGGTCTTTGCTTATATGCTCTGTGGCAAATATGGAAAATTGTTCCAATTTTCTTTTTGGACAGCACCGGCTTTTTCTTAACACACCTCTCATTCACATTAAATTAGTGCAATCTCTTTCTGATTGTAGATGCATGCTCTTTGTCCCCAACTGTTTCAAGAGATACCTGAGCATATTTTGATTAAACTATGGGGTTCTTGAAAACCTAATTTGGCAGTCAGCTCTTGGGTTGAATTTGCTGGGCCTGGACAAATTAGCAGTTGTTTGATGCCTATGTCACTTAGATTATTTTCCTTACAGTGAAATGATTGATTTCAAATCATTTGTCAATCTTTTTAAATCCCTTGCTAGACCCATAGTCTTCCACAACTTTCTTTCTGAAGGTCATAGAGAGCCCTATTGATTTTGGCAAGATGACACCACACATGTCAATAGCAAGGAGAACAGCAGACCCTGGATTTCTGAGGTTTAAATAAGAAAAGTTTCACCTGTATACCCCATAAGGGGGTTCCAATCATCGGCATCTAATCTGAAGCATCAGATTCTAATTTAATGGATTTGAAGTGGTGGTAATTGTAGGGGTGTATTTATGTTTCCATATGACAAATTCCATTTTTGTTCATTTGGATCATGAAAATAAATACACCATGTCAACTTTATGTGTCAATTGTTCAAGTATATTACCTTTATCTGTAGGCACTGTTTGAATCAAGGTCTAATGTTTGTCAGTTAAATATGCTTAAAAAATGTAAACGGGTGTAACTGCTTTTTCACATGACTGTACACAAGTATATTATCTATATATATATATATATATATATATATATATATATAAAAGTATATTATCTATAACACCACACTGTTAAGTATGATTGACCCTATTTTACAGCATATATTTCCTTGTAATTTCCCAGTTGATTTCATATGATGCCTGGGTCTTATATATAAGAAAAACAAAAGATCAAAGACAAGAGACACTCTGCACGATTTATATTTAGCTATTTGCCTAGATTTCTGATTAAGGTGACAATGCTTTTTTACACTTGTTGAGAAATCTCTGAAGCTACTTGCATGTTAAAGCTTAATGTGCCAGTAGCACACTAAAATTAGGTGGTAATGCAACATTATAATATCATGGCTTAAAAAAAAGAAGATTTCCACATGTTACATTTTTAAGAGCATTAAAGGTGATTAACATTAAACTATAGTTAAATTGATTTAACAGCTACTCAAATTAGCATTTTTATGATGAACAATAGTTGACACTAAAATATCAGACACAACTATACATACCTCTTCCTGTCTTTAGTTTTATCCCTTTTTTTGTTCTTGGGGCTTCTTGATCTGTCCAGGAATAAAACAATTAATTATGTTAGTGTGAATCAGAAAACTTCTGAACTGGTTATAAAATGTATGTATGTGTGTAACTTATTTTCTTCCTTCCTACAACCCCTCATAGAGGTTCTGATGCACAAAACATAATGTGCATGCCAAAAAAGGCTATTTACTAAAAGACCAATTTTTACGATAGCCTGTGCTCATCTAAAATGCAGAGTTGGGTACTAGGGAAAATTCTATTGTTTAAGTTCTTCTGGATATTTAAATTGTCTTTGGGTATTTAACTGGACATAGACGAAGGTAAAAAAAAAAAATATTTATTTTACTAAATCAGCCCTGAAGTGTAAAAAGCCATAAACTATAAAATAACACATCAGCAGATTCTGAAAGAAAAACATTGAAATCTTGCAAATCTTGCATGAATAACATTAAAGCCTAAGTACAGCCAAAGTAAAACAACACAAGGGGCATAACTTACAGTTAGTAGGATATGTCCCTAGTGCTGATGCCTCTTTCGTTAGTTGAAAAACTCCTCCGTCCATGCCCCTCACCAACCCTGCTGCCGTAATCTTCTGGTGCTGCAGGGGACAATATCGGACTGCCACAGGCTGCAATTTAGAGAGCTCGACTATGCTCACCTTTTTCTCAACTCTGCCATTCATAGAAGCCATATTTCAGCTACTATGAATGGAGGGGTGGATGACTGGTTTATTAATAAAAGCTGTAGTATGGTTTCTATGAATGGCAGAACAGGGCAGAAAAAGCAAACACAGTTGGACTGTCTTGATGAGAGCCTGTGACAGACTGTTGGTTCTGTTAACCCCAGCTGCACCAAAATGTCATGGCGGCGGGGGTGGGGAGGGCAAGGATGGTGGAGAATTTTAACTGATAGAAGGGGTATCAGCACAAGGGACAAAGGGACACATCCTACTGACTGTAAGTTTTATTTGAACTGCACTTAGCCTTCAATTTAAAATTATACATATCAATAGGAAAGGAATCTAAATCATGTTAGATTTCACATAGTATTAGTACTGCAACTGTCAGGCTTAATATAGCATGTTATTAGGACCCCAAGCCTTTGCCTCTTTCATCCTAAAGTATAAGTCATGTTGCCCCGCCCCCCCCCGGTTGAACATATATTGTTTTTTTATTTGCTAACATTTATTTGTTCAGATCATTTCTCGCCTAGATGAGAATTATATTATATTTTTCCCCCCATCAAGTCCTGCAACACATCTGCACACACATTGGTTTCCCCAACCATCTGCATAGGGTTTCCGTGCATGTGCAAAGACGGCTATTAGAGACGTCATGAACAGTTGCAGTTTTTCTGCATGCATGGGAAATCAACTGTGCATGTGCAGATGCACTGAAGGGTTCTGCCAGGCCTTTGGTACATCTGTGTCATGCTACAATGATGGCACTGGAGGGGGGGAAGAGCTGGTAAAGAGTGGGACTGAGGGTCCACTTTAAAGTGTAACATACATGGATAAGTACCACCAGTTGGCTTTGGTGCCATAACATCTTACAAAGAAAGAGATTTTACATTCTAAAGCATACAAGTCACAAGCTTTCCAAAGCTGTCATAAAATTCAACTAAAATTCAGTCTTCAAGCACAGAGTCCATGAGCAGAAGAAGAGTAAGAGAGTGACATGGGTTCTCCTAGGCACTGATACTGGAAATAGGCTTATTGATTTTGCACAGTGCCATTGACAATTGTACTTCCTTACGGAATAATCCTAAGATAGCTACATTTTATTTTTAGAGCTACTATGCCACCATATACTGCACTTCCATGATAAGCCTGGGTTGTGCAGGTGGTGGGGAACCCCTATGTTTCCAACTGTATGTATTGATGGTTATAATGTATTTATGTTGTCCTTGTAAACTACTGGTGTAGAATGTTTTCATCAGCTTGCTGAAATGAATATTAACACATTCAATGTTTTAGTTTATTGTCAGTTACAGCTACAGTCTAATCTCAGTGTACAGCACTGAAGAGGAAAGCACTTGACAGCAAAATAGCTAAGCAGTTAAGAACGTATTTTCTTTCTTAGTCCAATCTTCAAATGAATAGTGCTATTTTGTTCTTCTTTGCAGGTGCCCTATTTTCCAATTAGAGGTAATTTTCTGTTATACTTGTTATCAGCTCCTCTGTCAATTGCTCCCACCCATTTCTTTTTAGACCATTGTTTAACCGTTATATTTGTGCTGTCTTTTCTTCCCTGTATGGTTCTTTAGTGAGTGCTGGAAACTGAAGGCAATGACCTTGGCATCATAAAATGAACAGCTACACTTATAAGTGTAAAACCTATCTATTAGCTCAACGATGCATAGACCATACAAAGAAACAAGAGGAACTATACAAACTGTCTATCTTATTAAGTAAGAATATAAGGTCATCAAATCTGTACTGCTAATTATGTTATTGTAATCCAGAGGAGTGACGTTTTCCATAATGAAAATTATATTTGTAATACCATAATTAATCAATTACTGATAAAGCAGTAATGATACAAAAATTTTCAGGTCTCTGTTTGAAATACTTTACGTTCCTTCAAAGATTTTGGGATGCATTACTAATACATCTCTAACATCCCGTTCCTCTCCACCTCCCACTTCTCCCCTTGCTACTATTACCAGCAATTACCAGCTCTCCAAATGACAGATGATAATTGCTTTGCAGTACACAACAGGAGCGTCTTTCAAAATCCAGAGGCTCCTGTTTAACATAACATTTGTAGATAAGCTACAAGTTTCACTGACTAAATAAAAAAAAATTAACGTATCTATTTATTGTACTTACTATTTCAGTCATATGTATATGAAAGGTGTGAACTTTGATCTGCATAGGACATCACTTAAAGAAAGCTTAAAATGTATTGCATAGGACATCACTTAAAGAAACTTTAACCACTTCCCGCCCGCCATATAGCAAAATGACGGCTGCAAAGTGGTTAAGTTATCCTGACTGGACATCATATGATGTCCAGCAGTATAAGCCGCTTGCACACGCCCTCGGGGGGCGCACAGTGCGGCGATCAGTGGTACAGTGTGCTGCTCTGACACACCGCATCTTAGATCTTGGTAGAGAGCCTATGATATAGGCTCTTTACCAAGTGATCAGCTATGTCCAATCACAACTGGTCACATCATAACCAGGAAGTACCGTTTATCGGCTTTTCCTCTATTCGTGCTGACAAGGAGCGAGTAGAGAGCCGATCGGTGGCTCTCCTGACAGGGGGTCTGCGCTGATAATCAGCACATTAATTATCAATGCAGTCCCACCAGGGATGCCCACTAGAGCCCACCAGGGATGCCTACCCATGCCCACCAGGGATGCTCACCCGTGCCCACCAGGGATGCTAACCCGTGCCCACCAGGGATGCAAATCAGTGCCCATTAGAGATGCCAATCAGTGCCCATTAGAGTTGCCAATCAGTGCCCATCAGTAATGCCTATCAGTGCCTCCTCACCAGTGCTGTCAGTGGCATCTAGCAGTGCCCTTCAGTGCCACATATGAGTGCCCATGAGTGCCATCTATAAGTGTCCATCAGTGCGTCCTATCACTACCCATCAGTGCTGCCTATCAATGCCCATCAGTGCCACCTATGAGTTCCCATCAGTGCTGCATATCAGTGCCACCTATCACTGCCCACCAGCGCTGCATATCAGTAACGCCTATCAGTGCCCATCAGTGCTGAATATTAGTGCCTCATCATCAGTGCCACTTCATCAGTGCTGCCTTATCAGTGCCTGTCAGTGCAGCCTCATCAGTGCCCATCAGTGAAGGAGAAAACTTACTTAACAGAAACAAAGAAAAACTTTTTTTTTTCAAAATTTTCGGTATTTTTTTATTTTTCAGCAAAAAATAAAAAACCCAGTAGTGATCAAACACCACCAAAAGAAATCTTTATTTGTGGGAAGAAAATGACAAAAATTTAGTTTGGGTACAGTGTTGCATCACCACGCAATTGCCATTCAAAATGCGACAGCGCTGAAAGCTGAAAATTAGCCTGGACGGGAAGGGGTATAAGTGCCCAGTATTGAAGTGGTTAAAATGTATCTCTATTGAACCTCATACTGACCTTTGGTTAATCCTAACATCTTCCCTTTCTCCTCTTATTTTATTATTTTTTTCCTTTTTTTTAGTTCAGTATTTTTTTACCATTAATATTTATTTTTTCATTTTCATTCATTTTGTTTATTACCTTTTTCAAAGTTGCATAACAAGAAAATGTGGCAAGTACATTTTTTTCTTTTGCAGAAGGGAAGAGAGTAGGCACATTTTTCCATCTTGTTGCTGACCTGAAGGTGACATGTATGAGCTTGCCTAATATAATTGTGTGATAAGTTCCAACACCTATTCAGATTTGAAGCATTGTTTGACCAATGATTAAACTCCTAGTAGAAAACATTGCTAGGGATGCTTGTAAGTTGACCTAAGGCTGGGATCACACTGCAGCACAGAGCGGCTCCCAGCAGGTCTCCGGTGCATCCCCATTCACCGTTTCAGGTCCGGTTTCAGCCCCAATTTTTTGGCTGAATTCTAGCCTGAAATGGACCAAAAGATGCACAGGACTCCTGTGCAAATTGCACTGGAGCTGCTCTGGAGATGTGTGAACCATCTCCATAGAGAGCTGGTCACAGTCTCCTGACATGCGAATTGGATGCGGAAAAATACGCATCCAATTCACACTAGTGTGGACCCAGCCTCAAGGTATTTGTAGTGTTCTATGAAAAGTAGTGTGCTAGTTATAGGAGCAGAAGGACAGGAATTCTGGAAATCCCACATGTAAACGGAGTTCTCTTAGGCTCCATTTACATAGGACGCTATGTTAACCTCCCCTGAACGATTTATTTTGACAGCTAGAAGCCGACGTCTAAAACGTTTGCATGCGGCGTTTAGCAGCATTTGCGTCTAGGAGCGTTTTTAAAGAAAACATTTTGTTTTTTTTTAAATGGAAATGCCTGTAAACGAAACGGTCCTAGACGTGAGTTACCGCGTATAGGCGCGTATAGGCGCGTTAGCGGCGTTTACAAGCTATTTGGCATTTCAAATGCATCTGAACTGGCGTCTGAACCCGTTTTTTTGCGTTCCAAAAAAAGCCTTTAAACTCAACTGCCTGGAAACGCCCTTAAACGACCCTGTGTATATGTACTGATAAGATAACATAGACGAAAGTTCAGGGGCAGCTGAAAAAAATGCCCAAATGCCTCAAAACGTCAGTTTACCAGCAGCAGTGTAAATTAGGCCTAATGGTTTGGTAAATTTTGACCGTTTCAGAAAATTACAGTTGACAGCAGGCTGAAACATAAAATTGATTTCTAAAACAGTAAAACAGATTGTGTACGATTATATACTTTGCATCATATTATTACTGGAGGCTGGACCTTTCTTTTAATGAGTATTAGGACTGCCTTTTTAGCCTTAATTCTCACCTGTGTCTTCGCTTCTTCCTTGACACTGAATTTGACCTTTATAAAAGAAGAGAAAAAAATAACTTTTAAAAAGATTTGTGTTATGATACATGGTCTTTCTTTACATTTTGGACTTTATATATATATGAAAGGGTATAAATAATAACACCTACTGAATCATAGCACAATATACATGCTCAACAAGTGATCATTTCTTATCCTGTACAAATAAAGCCTCGTACACACGGGACGACGATCGTGCTTACGATCGTCTCAAATCGTATGTTGGATAATGTAACCTGCATACTGACTGCACTACACGATCATATGACCACAGAAAGAACGTTCAGGTGCATGTAATTAGCATCCGGCCGTTCCTGACTTCGGAGCATGCGTGTTTTGCACAATACAACAAATTTTCTAGTCTGCTCATACAACTCCCGTTGTATGACCGTCGTACGTTGGCTGTTCTAATCGCGCATACGAACAATTGATTTCGCATACAACGGTCGTTCATGCGACCTGTTGTATACGATCGTCACCCCGTGTGTATGAGGCTTAAGTCTTATTAGGACATTCCTGGAAAAATAGTGATATCTTGATCTTATTATCTAATTACTAATGATCTTATTATACAAAACTTGATGGTCCTGTTCACAAAGTGCAAAGGTTATGTTACATCTGCTATGCCTGTCTGATACTGAATGTTTAACAATTATATTTTTTCCAGCTTCTAATGTAATAAGCAACAACAAATGGAAACCTAAGCTATACACAGCAACTACAATTTTGCAGAAGAACTGAGAAAAGTTCATCAAAAGGTAATCATACTGTACATTGTATTTTATTATTGCAGTGGTAGCGCAGAAGTAATTTTTTATAAACTGTCCCTGCCCACATATTTACAAATATTTTCAAACTCTACATAACCAACACAAATTATCCAACTACCGTGACCCAG
Source organism: Glandirana rugosa (assembly GCA_018402905.1). NCBI lineage: Eukaryota > Metazoa > Chordata > Amphibia > Anura > Ranidae > Glandirana > Glandirana rugosa. Next base: position 825,292 of record BLSH010152934.1, read on the forward strand.
ACCTCACTTCTAAACTATATAACTACACCTACTAATTAATACCATTATACTACTGTCTGAACACACAAACCAATGGGCGACAGACCACAGCGTCTTCATTGGGACAGATTAAAGAGATTTGGTCTTCCTTCCCAGTTAGAATTGCAAAATATGCACTGAATTATTCCCCCATGTGCTTTCGAGGTTGTGGAGACTTGGGGAATGATATGCACATTTGGTGGGCATGTCCAGTGGGCACCAAATGTTGGCCCGTTATCTTTGTTATATTTTCCAGCTTCTCTCAGACCACACTGTTGCCTGACCCACTTATATCTTTCATCAATAAACATCCATTAGAGCTCAGTTTGTCCCTACCCTGCTAGACCCTACTCAGTACTCTATTAGACTTTTAGGAAGACCAGATTTTAGTATGATTACAAAGTTGAAAACTACTGTTTGGGATCTATATCACTATAGCATTGTATTGCACACTTGAAATGTCAGTCTTCTCCTTATTTTATATATTTGTCATATTGTACATACAGTATTTCACAAAAGTGAGTACACCCCTCACATTTTTTGTAAATATTTTATTCTGTCTGTTCATGTGACATCACTGAAGAAATTACACTTTGCTACAATGTAAAGTAGTGAGTGTACGGCTTGTATAACAGTGTAAATTTGCTGTGCCCTCAAAATAACTCAACACACAGCCATTAATGTCTAAACCACTGGCAACAAAAGTGAGTACACCCCTAAGTGAAAATGGCCAAATTGGGCCCAAAGTGTCAATATTTTGTGTGGCCACCATTATTTTCCAGCACTGCCTTAACCATCTTGGGCATGGGGTTCACCAGAGCTTCACAGGTTGCCACTGGAGTCCTCTTCCACTCCTTCATGACAACATCACAGAGCTGTTGGATGTTAGAGACCTTGCGTTCCTCCACCTTCCATTTGAGGACACCCCACAGATGCTCAATAGGGTTTAGATCTGGAGACATGCTTGGCCAGTCCATCACCTTTCCCCTCAGTTTCTTTAGCAAGGCAATGGTCGTCTTGCAGGTGTGTTTGGGGTCATTATCATGCTGGAATACTGCCCTGCGGCTCAGTCTCCGAAGGGAGGGGATCATGCTCTGCTTCAGTATGTCACAGTACATGTTGGCATTCATGGTTCCCTCAATGAACTGTAGCTCCCCAGTGCCTGCAGTACTCATGTAACCCCAGACCATGACACTCCCACCACCATGCTTGGCTGTAGGAAAGACACACTTGTATTTGTACTCCTCACCTGGTTGCCGCCACATAAGCTTGAAACCATCTGAACCAAATAAGTTTATCTTGGTCTCATCAAGCCACAGGACATGGTTCCAGTAATCCCTGACCTTGGTCTGCGTGTCTTCGGCAAACTGTGGGCTTTCTTGTGCATCATCTATAGAAGAGGCTTCCTTCTGGGACGACAGCCATGCAGACCAATTTGATGCAGTGTGTGGCGTATGGTCTGAGCACTGACAGGTTGACCCCCCACCCCTTCAAACTCTGAAGCAATGCTGGCAGCACTCATATGTCTATATTCCAAAGACAACCTCTGGATATGACGCTGAGCATGTGCTCTCAACCTCCTTGGTCGACCACAGTGAGGCTTGTTCGGAGTGGACCCTGTCCTGTTAAACTGCTGTATGGCCTTGGCCACTGTGCTGCAGCTCAGTTGCAGGGTCTTGGCAATCTTCTTATAGCCTAGGCCATCTTTATGTAGAGCAACAATTCTTTTTTTCAGATCCTCAGAGAGTTCTTTGCCATGAAGTGCCATGTTGAACTTCCAGTGACCAGTATGAGAGAGTGAGAGCAATAACACCAAATTTAACACACCTGCTCCCCATTCACACCTGAGACCTTGTAACACTAACGAGTCACATGACACCGGGGAGGGAAAATGGCTAATTGGGTCCAATTTGAACATTTTCACTTAGGGGTGTACTCACTTTTGTTGCCAGCGGGTTAGACATTAATGGCTGTATGCTGAGTTATTTTGAGGGGACAGCACATTTGCACTGTTATAGAAGCTGTAAACTCACTACTTTACGTTGTAGCAAAGTGTAATTTCTTCAGTGTTGTCACATGAAAAGATAAAATAAAACATTTACAAAAATGTAAGAGGTGTACTCACTTTTGTGAGATACTGTATGTACCAAGCATTCTGTACCATTTTTTTTAAATAAAAGAAAAGTATATTTAAATAAAGTGTTCTTATTTTTATAAACGTGCCCCTTTTTTTGGTGTTGTATTAAAAATAGAGATTTGTAGATTGGCCACTAGTGAAAGCACTCTGTCCTCTTTTTAGGAGCTGTTGAGGTATGAGTTCATATGGAGCGCATAGCTTTCTATGAATTAACTGACTCTCTTGCATTTTGGGAAGGCACAGTAAAGCATGACCATTATGTCGCACTGCAAAGCAGGAAGAAGAGACCATGTAAATAAGGAGAAAATAGGTATGCATTTTACTGTGTTATGTCTCTGCTGAAATTAGAATCTGAATGCTCATCGAACAGTGTGCAAAAAGTCACTAATTTGAACATGTAAAGATTTTGAAGTTTTTTCCTGAGCAGATGAGACATAAAGTCCCAATGCTCCATACAGTGCATTCAGCAACAGACTTCATTGCATTTACCCGTGCCAAGCCATTTTACTGCAGTGCCACCTAAAACGACAGAATTTTGTGTTTGCATAATCTGCATACCTCATATACAACATACACATATACCTGTGACCGAATGCCATTTTTATTTCTTCAAATCTGACCATTTCAGCAGTAAAAAGATAATAAAACCATTTCGGGGCTTTATAGTTATCCATATAACAGACTCACTTTACAGCTAGCCATTACATTCTGATTGTAAAAAAAAATATGTAGTTTGAGGGACAAGCTTGAAAATGTGTTAAATTTGCAAAGTCAGGCAGGCCCCAGCAGTAAATACAGTAATTGTTGCTACATCTAGAGGGAATTCTGCACACTGCTTCCTCTATTGGAAACACTGCAGCAATAGCCATGTACAGAACCAACAGATGGAGCAAGGATTTGTTATGAAAACATACCTATTTATAGTTTATATTAGGGTCCTTTCACACCAGTAGAGTCCGTTTTGACGGACTCCACTGCTCAGTGGGGATCGATCCGTTGATCCCCGCTGAGCCTGCGGATGACAGGTCCATCTATGCTCTCTGTGCAGAGACTGACCTATCAGAGTCCCACTCTCCTCTATGGGGGATCGGATGAAAACGGATCCGCCTATCTGTTTTCATCCGATCTGCCAGACGGATGGAAAATAGGGTTTCCATCCATTTGTATTTAGCGGATCAGATCGGATGTCAGTGGACATGTCACTGCTGACATTGGTCGCTCCATAGAGGTTAATGAAGCGTCCATTCAGGTCTGCCTCAAAAACTGACAGGTGGACCTGAACGGTCCGTGCGTGTGAAAGGGGCCTTACAGGAGACAGCATACTTGCCCACTATAGCAGGGCTGTATTTGTAAACAGAACATTTATCCCTTGACTAATGGTAGCCACACCTGTTTCGATAAATGATCAATTTACTATAGGAATAATTGTCTATAGTCATCAACCCATTCAATCGATATGACATACACAGGGAAATGCATTATGAACCATAGTTAGGATATGATCATAACTTACTATTAATCACTTCCCTGTTTCTACCATGTAGTCTCATAATCGGATTGATCAAAATACAATGGCATCTATGAACAAAGTATCTCAGTGCTGCCAGTTAATGCAAAATGATCAATAATATTCTGTCCTGGCCAATCAACTCGATCAAATTACATAGTTACAAAGTTACATAGTTGGTAAGGTAAAAAAAAGACACAAATCTATCCAGTCCAACCTGTGTGTGTGCTTATATGTCAATAGTACATTGTATACCCCTGTATATTGTAGTGACTAAGGTGCCCATCTAACAAATCTGATCAGAATCAAGTCTAAATCGATTGGAAGAGAAGTCATGGCTATGTGATGGTTCATGGATTCGATCATTATGATCAGATAAAAGAATCAAAGCCTGAAAGGACTGTCATAATTCATATTTATATAACCTACCAGAAATTACCAACAGTAGGAAAATAACCTCTCTGCTAGATATGGTTTAGCTAAGCTTATTTTCCTCAATTTCTCCAGTCTGCTATAAACACGTTGCTTCATTTTATTTTATGAAACAATTGTACATAGGAGTAAATTATGAGAACAATGCACTATATAACTGGAATACACAAATATTAGTTACCTATAGTATCACCCAAATACCTCGGTTTACGAATTTACACACTTGTAATCTGCTGGAATCTTGTAAGTGTTCACTTTTTTTTTGTAAATTACTTTTTATTGAAAGTTTATAACAGGTGTGTACAACAGTAAACCGCATATCGTGGAATAAAACTGTTTGGATAGAAACTGTACCAGCCTACATCAAAACTTAAACAGATAAAAAAGGAAAAAAAAAACAAAACCCTGTACAACCCGACATTTGTCCTAACAAACATGCAAGTGTTCACTTTTATGCGCCAAATAAATTATATTATACGGATTAACGCTCCACCATTGATGTCTTTTCATGATAACACTAGGGTAAAGGAGACCATAGGTGCCAACCGTGGAGATCTCTATTACAGTCAGGGGTTAATGTGAAAGCTTGTTGCCCCTTGGTGGGTGAGACTTTCCGGTGAGTGCAGTACAAGAGAGGGGCACGAGTGTTGCATGCAACCACTGCCTGAATGCATGCACTTTTTTGGAGCACCGATGTCACCATGTGCAGATAATTCATTTAATGTGTAATATTATTTTATGGACATTTCTCATCTGATGACACTATGCACTTATAATTGTGTAACTTAAATTGCAGCACTTTGATTTATTCATTGCACACAGCACTTTAATATTTGGGTATGGAAACCCATGTTTCATGGTTTTGTATGTAGCACTTTTGAAAATTGTCACTTGTTGATTAATTTGTTGATTGTTTTTTGTTTCAAATTTATGGTATTCGCTGCATACAAACAGCATATTATTTAAAAGCACAGCCAGTTTCCACTTACCCTTTTATATTTCAAGAGTGCATAAGGCACAGAGTGCAGGGGTCAGTAGTGCGTGTAATAAATATACCTACTATCTCACATTGTGTATAATTACCAAATGTGTATTATAAACCATGAGCATGCATAAGTCAATAAACATTTAAATAAAATAATACTTGTGACTATTATCTGTGTCACAACTCATAAAACTATGTGAATCATATAATCCAAAAAGTGATTTAAACTGTTAGTAAAGTGTCCATATGCTATACCACAGTCTATATACTGTATATACTCCACCGAGATTCATCCTGTGTCTTCTTCTTTATAGGATGTCACCATAAAAGCCAACCTTTAACACTCTTCATAGCTCCAGAAAATTAATACAGGGAAAAAACAACCAGAGTGTAACACTGTTTTATTTTAAATACACATACTATTCAAATTTCACACTTACATTAACATGTAAAGAAATCAGCCCATATATTTACTGTGGGCACCGCTACCTGTGATCCAATATGGCTGCATAGTCAAAATAGCAGAAATGGCATCATTTTCTGGAGCTATGGAGAAGACTGGAGGTTGGCTCTCCTGATGACACCCTATAAGAAAAGAAGGATCCCAGTGGAGCTGGGTTATATGTTCCAAAGTGCTTAAGACTTTATTCTACAAAGGAGTCACATGTAATCTGGTGAATGTGGCTCACAAGGGGATTGATTGGAGAGCACATGGAGGCCACAATTATTGGATTTTGTGGAAAGCACATTATTTTGTGAAGTGAAACACACTGCAGATTTGTACAGGAAAAGTCATATGTTTATACAGTATATGGACTGTGGCATAGCACATGAACACTTTACTAAGATAACTTTAAATCACTTTTTGAATTATAATACATATGGTTTTATCAGGGGTCAAGTCCTGGGGAAAAAAAAGTGTGGGAACTCACTAAGATCCCGGCATCTGAAAAATAAAAAAGTGTGTGTGTGTGTATATATATATATATATATATATATATATATATATATAATACAAGAGATGGTCAGAGAGTGTGCAGACAGACATAATACAAGAAATGGTCAGAGAGTGTGCGGACATGTTACAAGAGATGGTCAGAGGGTGTGCGGACATGATACAATAGATGTCAGAGAGTGTGCGGACATGATACAAGAGATGGTAAGAGATCGTGCGGACATGATACAAGAGATGGTCAGAGAGTGTGCGGACATGATACGAGAGATAGTCAGAGAGTGTGCAGCCATGATACAAGAAATGGTCAGAGAGTGTGCGGACATGATACAAGAAATGTTACTACTATTCAGCTCCATATGAGGAATGATTAGCAAAGCACCACATGGATTAAATTAAGGTCATTTGTTAATATGGTTGTTCACTCAGTGTGATCCGGCGGATATAATGGATATATATAATTTTATAAATATAAAATTATAACCTAATATACTAAATATGTGTGTTCACCCTGTAATATAACCTGTGACAGCTGCTACTGACAGTCATACGAACATCCAGGGCATGTATGTGTGCTTTGCAACATGCATGCCAACTTTGTCCCCATAGACTGAGATTCTCAGTCTTTACCCATGGATGTCGCAATTCTGACTGGAGATCATGATGCAGTATCTGACCTGTGTTTCAATATGCGGCTTCGACTCTGCGGGGTGTTCTCTGTCAGACTTGTGTACAGATGAGGACTTCCAAGGATGACGCGGACTCTTTCTGCCTTTACATTGAGAGTGAGGCCTGGTTTATCCGGGCCTCGCTCTCGATGGTTAGAAACAATCTAAGGTGAATGTGCGGAGGGACCTTTTTGTCCGCATGCCGCTTCTGACATCTCACGTTGAGCTGCATGGAGAGGATAAATAGGCCGGCCAGCGGCTATGTTGTTGTAGCCACGAGGAAGCAAATGGATGGAAGACCCCAACAAAGTGAGTTCTTTCTTATCACTTATCGCTAATTAAAATAATATTACCAAATGGTATATTAGTTATGGTGGACTATCAATACTGGGGGGTCTTTGCAGTAGTGGTGTCTGTGGGCAAACCCAGTCGGTTCACCAGGGATATATCTATAAAGTTTTCTAATGATTGAGTGTAGTCAGCGAACTGAGTATTAGTATATAGAATCCTGGTTAATATGCAATATATTTCTATTTAGGTCTGTGAATACCCACACTTATCAAGTGTGGCTTACTCAAACAAATAGTACAATCAAGTCCCTCCTGCTTCCGAGGATCTGTTTTTGGGAATGTGAAATTCCTTGTAAGTCTACAACTCTAATACAATCCTGTTGCTTCTATGTTACTGGGTATGTGGCATATACATACTCTGAATTTAATTGTTATCATTAACGTTTTCATATATAGCTTGGACCATTTGTTCCCTCTGTGTCTGCCTATTTTTGCTGTCCAGATGATTATTATATGGGTGTCAATTTCCACACACAAAATTCATCAGGTATGTAATACTAAGCCGGATGCATTGTCTGAATAATTATTTATATTCATTTCTTTTCATTTTGTATTAATTAATTATATACATTGTTTATATATATATATATTATATATATATATATATATATATATATATATATATATATTTTAGTATTTTGCATATTGTTGTTAATTTATGTACAACAGATACAATTCTTACAAACATCTTGTTGCTTTGCTCAGATTGATGTACATACTACTGAAGAAGATTTGTATTAAATTTGGCAAAACATGTCGAGTGGAGGCATCAATTTCCCACATGAAATGTGAAAAATGTGACATATGTGATTATTGACTCATCGATTTTATCAGATGGATTTTTAATGATGTTTAATAAATGTTGAAAACATTTTAACATACCTTGTTGTCTAATTGCACATTAAAAGTCCCCCAAACTTCTACAAATGATACACAAAATGGTCAGAGAGTGTGCCGATATGATACAAGAAATGGTCAGAGAATGTGCGGCCATGATACAAAAGATGGTCAGAGAGTGTATGGACATGCTACAGGAGATGGCTCAGAGAGTGTGCGTACATGATACAAGAGATGGTCAGAGAGTGTGCAGATATGCTATAGGAGATGGTCAGAGAGTGTGTGGACATGATACAAGAGATGGTCAGAGAGTATGTGGACACTCTACAGGAGACTGCAGACCTACTACAAGAGATGGGGACAGAGAGTAAGGGAGGATATCGTATAGACGTGTGAGAGACTGGTAGAGAACATAGTACATGCGTGTGAGAGACTCGGTAGAGGACATCGTACAGGTATGTGAGAGACTGGTAGAAAACATAGTACCGGCGTGTAAGAGACTGGTAAAGAACATAGTATAGCCGTGTGAGAGACTGGTAAAACACATAGTAAACATCTTCAAACCCCCTGAAAATTAC
>BLSH010152934.1:834484-864962 GCA_018402905.1 Glandirana rugosa
ACGGGGACGTACTGAGGGGGTCAAGGCGGACGACGGACCGAGAGATACTGAATGTAGTCACTGTACCTCGTCGCCGTCGTCTAGTCTTCACTTACCTCCCCACCCCGTGCTCACGTCACGCGGTGCGGCGACCGACACAGACACACGGAGGGACACAGCCAGCGGCGTGGCGCACTGCACTCGTGCCCCACCCCTCCATTCACTTCTGATCTGCTGCCGCTGCTCCATGTCACTGATGTAAGTCATAGAGAGCCAGGCAGCAGGCGGAACTGGGGGAGTCATGCAGGGGCAGCGAAGGCTGTCCCTCCATCACCCACTCCCGACTCCCAGCCAGGATGCAGCGGCTAATGGGAACAGCGTTCCTGCTGTGGAAAAAGCACAGGAACGTCTTTCCGATACGTTCCCACAGGACTGGGTTTTATGAGTTGTGACACAAATAGTAGGTATAAGTATTATTTTATTTAGATATTTATTTATTGACTTATGTATGCTCATGGTTTAAAATGCACATAGAAGAATTCCCATATCCTCCCAATACAATCATCCCCACCTACCATGACAAAACCTCCTCCAGCACAAATTTCCCCTCCCTCCTTGAATTGTACTGAATGGACCTTGGGCATTGCATTGCATCTGCTAGTACCAATACTGCAACTACCTGCATTTTTTTCCTTCTATATATCACTTATGCAGCCATTGGATTTTGTCCCCACCCATTAAGCCAGCTTCACCACACATGGCCCCACTTCTGGGTCTCCCCCACTTTTAAACTCATAGCTCCTCCCCCAACTTGCATACATTAATCATCCTCCAGTACACCCACAGCCCCTCCCTCTACGTGTATACATACAGCCCCCCCCACCTCACACTCCGACAGCCCCCTCCTCCCTACTTGTACACATATTCCTCCCTCCCATCTCAACATGTACACATACAGCCCCCTCCCCTGAACACACACAGCCTCTTTAATTCCACTTGTACGAACACAGCTCTCTCCACTTGTATACTCACAAAGACAATTCCCATCTCTACTTTTCCACATACAGCCCCCTCCCATCCCAACTTGTAAACACAACACAGCCCCCCTCTACTTGCATGCATTCAGTCCCTTACTGTACACATACCACCCCCCCCCCCCCCCGTACAGACACACAGACCTCTGGACACTACTAGGATGCATACAGCTTTTAGTCTGTACACAGACAGACCTCTCTGGAAAGTATACACAGTATACTGTTCTCTGGGCATAGATTCCTCTGCATGCTAACTTAATCAGACAAGCTACAACAGGTCACCTGATGAACCTCCTCCTTTTGAGCAGTGAGGAATGGGCTCAGGCACACTAATTATAACTGGCTGCACTGGCCGGAACTTCTTACCTCGTGGCTGTGGAACCAAGTGTGAGATCAGCATGGTGGCAACCAGGCAAAGTGTCATCAACAGGTTAGTACTATACTGTACAACCAATGCGGCTTGCTGTGTGACACTGAAGTCCCATTGCATCACCAACCCATCTTGACAGAAGGTGCATGCTCACAGTGCTGCTATTGGTGGTCCTGTGTACAGGATCAGAGAAGAGCTGGTACTCAGTACCAGCACATTCCAGTGCAAAAATAAAGGTCTGGTGCACCCATTGTGAAAATTCTCAACTACCTAAGGTTTATGAACAGATGCTCCTGTTTGCAGACACCAGGAGTATTACAGCATCTTATCACAAGGATTCATCAGACCACATAACAGTAGAGTGCTAATATTTCTTAGACCGCTGATCATTTTTGTTTTGGGCTGCTTACCATGGACAGCAGAGGTTTCCCATGTGACATTCTGTTTTTATATCTATACAACCAAGTCTGTAACATACAGTGTATTCAAAGTTGCTCACGTGCCTCTGCCATGGTCTCACAATTCACGATTTTTTTAAGGTATTGCTTGTCACAGAAACCACCATGGCTTGTGCTCCTGGAGGGGCCTGGGGGTTAGCCTCCTTCCCAAGACTACGGATGCAGGACTAAGGAGACTCCCATCTTGGGGTTACAAGGAACCTTTACCCCAAGAGGGTTACATCACTTCCCTGGGTTCCTGGTTGGCCATGAATTAAACCAGCTGCCCTTTCCATGAAGTTAGGGCTGGAGGGACTGTTTCTAGGACCCCTAGGTCCCGGGAAGGAATACATTGTTTTCTTGTGTTTGATTGTTTATTTGTTTATGTAATGTCATTTTCTCCTGGGACTTGTAATGTGTGCCATACCTGCCTAGGGCGAAGGGTTTTGTGTATAAATACTGTGCTGTCTGTCAATAAAGTCAGCCTTGTTTTACTCCAACATTGGTGCTAATGCTTGGGCTACATTTGCTATCTAAAGTCCTGATCTAATATACTGGTCCTGTCTGGTAATTAGGGAGGTTTGGGCTGAAATTGTTATATTCTGGTTCCAGAGTAGAGGAAGCTGTAGTTTGGCGGAAATACCCAGTCAGAGTGTCATGCAATCCATCATATTTTGTGGCAGCGGTGGGATGCTTCCTGCAGTCTGGGACATCCAAACCACCACCAGGATCTGAGGTTGGGTTAGCAGAAGAGGAGAGGTACAGATATCAGCTGCCATGGAAGAGGAATTCGTAAGGAGGCTGTGAGAGATACGGATGCAGCACAGGGGACCAGTACCAGTGCAGGTTCTGGTGGGATGGTATCATTCCATCCGCCAGTAACCCTGGAAGAAAGCGCTAGATCGTGAGCAGTGCCACCAGGGAAATATTCTCCCCTCCATGCAGGAAAGGTACTGTTTTAGTACAAAGTGTGGGTGCTATCATTGGGGAAACAACTGTACGAGGAATGGACTGAGTTAAGCAGGCTGGTCCTGGCAGCTGGACTAGAGATACAGAGCCCTATGCTGGTATGTAGCCCAAGTGTGCCCTTGCACAGCGGACAACAGCCTGATGGAAGGTTTTGGCTATGGCAACTTAGGGCTGTTGTATGGGAGGCTGTCAGAGGACACTGACTTCGGGAGCGATCTGGAAGAAATCCTGGATTACAGAGATCGGGTGCTGAACATCTCAGAGGTGCTATGGGGACAGGAAGATTGGGAACTGGTTAGCCTGCCTTTGGGTTGGAGAGATGTAACAGACCCAACCAGGAGAGTGGCTTTTGGATGGGACTGCAGGCTATCCTCTTGTCTACTGACTATGGGCCCTGGTATTTGAGGGGGGCTCTAGTCTTTGGGAGGTGTGTGCCTGGGGGGACCTTTGGAGTAGTTTTATTCTGGATTAAACTCCATGTCTTCGCAAAACACACAGATTCTGAGAACTGGAGGACCGGGACACAGAGTTTAGGCCCCTGGGTTTGGTTGGGCTATAGAATCAACAGCCCAAACCAGCATTGTCTGCTACAACCCCCTCCTAGACTCAGGACTCAAAGCAGAAGATTATAATCGGCTTAAAACAACATGATGCTGGGGTCTCCTGCTGTTATGTGTGATCTGTTTATTAAGGTGTTATGTGTTTACTGCTACTATGTGTACCTGTGTTTTGTCTATCCTGTCTAGGTTTAAAGTGTATTTTCCTCATTGTATGCCTCCTAGGTGTGCATTCTCTTTGTTAATTGAGTAACCTATTGTTTCTGTCGGTTTGATAATCCTCCTGGAGATAACTACAAGATGTGATTAGTCTTGTGTCAACTTTACCTCGTTACCTAACCATTGTGGAATGTTTACCCCAATGTGTAATATTTGTTTTTATTGTTCATATGGTGACTTCCCCTATTTTTGATGTGCATAAAAGAAATTTCTGTCCTATAAAGTTATTCCTTTGGTTTTACCTCAAGATCTTGTCTGCATATGATGCTTGGGGTAGAGGGCTGGTATTAGCTATCAGTCTGCTGGAAGGGTTTGAGGGGCAGGAGGCACCACTTGGCGGAGGCACCCAGTAGGGGTGCCAGGCGGTCTGTCACATTGTGTTCTGGTCCATTCATTATACACTTCAACATGGTAATGTTTGAACAGTGAAGTGACTTTATGACTTTGGAGATGAACCCTACTATCCTGGCACCTTTAAAACCTTAGTTCTGCACTCCTGTGACCTGCCGGCTGACATCACAGAGCCAGTCCAGGCTCTGAAAAGATCCCAACCATATGGTCAAGATCCACCCAGATGCCTAGACCAGCAGATGGCTCAGACTTTTTTGCAATCGGCTGAGAGCCTGAGGCAGCACCTCCTGCCCCCTCCACAGCCCAGCGCTCCAGTGAGCACTGGAGGGGCAGAGCAGAGAGCTAGTGACTGACAGTCATGGCTCTCTGCTCAGAGTGGAGGGGGAGAATTGCGAGAACAGCGGTGTTTGAACACTCAGTTCTCACTGCAGAGCAGGTGGGGGACAGATGCAGTATCGGATTGATGCTGCATTCACCTAGGTGAGTATAAATGTTTTTTTTTTTTTAAGTTCATACTTCTCTTTTAACATTTAATCACAGGTTCACTTCAGATGAAAAAACATAGGAAAGTTATGAAAAATTGTGACCCATTTTAAGAAATGGCTAAAAATAGTCATGCATTTTTCACAGGAAAACCTGACAAGAAGAAAAGGTATTATGTTACTTACAGTAATTAGAAAATAAACCATCTGGTCCCAAATCTTAATATTGCACCGAGTCTATCTAGTGACAATATTATCAAGTACATACAGGAAATCCTACAACATAGAAACAGTTTTATATATATGCATAGTTATGAGAGCCTTCTTGTGACTTTTTTGTGTGAGATGTAATATAGTAGTTACAGACTGATATGGGAAACACTGATTGTCATAACTTCTAAAATAACATTACCTGTCTCTTTTGTGCTTTTTGCCACTTTTCTTCTTCTTTTCTTTGCGCACTGGGGATGAACTATCACAGCTGGAAATAAGAAAATATACTCAATTCTTATTTCTTTGTACTGAAAAGACAAGCAAACTTCCCCCAATCAGTAACAATGACATAAAAACATAATTATTAGAATAAAACCAACTTTAATGAACAATCTCACATTCGGGTTGGAGTGTTCTGCCACCTGAAGCCTGGGCTCTCAAGCTTCCTTTCTCTCTGCTTAATGTATCATTCAAACACCAAATGATTTTTGAATCTGACCAGAGAATGTGAATAAATAACTTCACTGAATTTAGTACTGTACTGGAGCCTCGATATAGGCTACCTCGCAGGAGGCTCCTCTAATTGCCCCACCAGCAGCCATCACCTTTTAAAAGCCGTCTCCTCCCTACTTGCATGCTCCATGCTCTTTACTGACCACAGTGACTGTAAAGTGATACTTACCTTGGTTATACTGGCATCACCGTTCAGCAATACACACTGGTAAGAAAAATCTCAGATCACCAGATTTTTGACAGATGGGAGTGGGGTGGACTGGTGCACTCCAGCTGGATGAAAGACTTAAAAGGTTAGTTCACCTTTATCATAAAAAACTGCTTATGCAGATAAGGGATGTCTGTACATAAAACAAACCAAGCAACTTTGATTAAAGTTGAATAATGCCCTTGCTGTAGGTGTAGACCATTTACGTACCTCATGAAGCTTGACTGGGAAACTTCTAAGACTTTGCTAAGAGAAGCCTAGTATTGCTCCTCACCTTAACCATCACAGGAATGAGCTCTCAAATACTGAACTCACAGCTACTGCATCAGGGTAAAACACATTTAAGGGGGTTTAAATCAGAGAAAGAGCTCACTCTTGAGATAGTGGAGGTGAGCAGTAACACTAGGCCTCTCTTAACAATGTCCTTAGCAACATCCTAAGCATTTTCCAGCCAGATGTCATGTGGTATGCAAATGACCTACACCTATAGCAAGGGCATTATTCAACTTCAGTCAAAGTTGCCTGGTTTGTTTTATGTACAGACATCCCTTATCTGCATAGGCAGTTTTTTGCAAAGGTACATTATGCCTTTAAGCCTTGAGCACATAGAGTGTGCTCCTTGTACGTATTCAAGGCCATTTTTTTTTCATTTTGAACAGCAGGTACCCTTAATGTCATAGCCATACAGCTTAGTCTAACCACATGGACATCAGCTGCCATTATAACCTTAAAAGAGAGGGAACTGTGTTTATTGCATGAGTTGCTAATGCATTTTTTATTATAGTGTATTGATAAATGTGCCTGTCAATTTGTTTATGCAAGTATGTCAGAAATATATTAAGTTAAAATATTTTATTGTGTATCCTACTTATGGCAAAGGGTTATTATTCATATTCTCTGAGTACCCATAAAATCCTAGGCTCGATGCAGAAGTAAAATGCAGAGCACTTTGATCTTCGTACGCATAGAAACCCATTTACAGTTTCTTTTCCTATGCCTGTGTAATGGTGGATTGATATGCCTTTCCTATACTTAAAGGTACTACCAATCAGGTCTTCTGATAACAAACTAAAACCCAAGCGGACCACAAAACACTTTTTTAAAAATAATTAAAAGCCAAGCTGCAACTTATTATAGTATGTTGTAGGTTAATTTAGAGGTATTTACACCATTCAGTAAGGAAATTCAACATTTTTACACCACACCATTACAAAATGATTTTCTACAGCTTTGCTAAGCTAGATAACCCATCCACTTCCAATAAATATACTTTAAAAGCAACTGTATGCAAAATGATCAATAAAGATTATTGGCATGAATGGGGAGGGAAACCATGTGTAAATAACTTTTACATCTAGATCCATGCAACTTCTGATGCCACTGGCTTGTGTCTTGGTCTCCCTCCATCAGGACTAGAGCTTATATAACCGTGTGGGTATTAGGGTTGCCACCTCATCCCTTTAAACCTGGACACATATGGACTACACAGGTTCTGAGGCTAATTAAATGCAGGAAAGGCAGTGACTGAGTTTAATTACCAGCTTAATCAGCCACAGAACCTGTGTAATTAATCTGTGTAGGGATGAGGTGGCAACCCTAGTGGGTATGGAAAAGCTCTGCAGTCAGGGGGATAAATGGTTAATAGCTGTGACTTCAAGTACCGAAGTACAAAATGCTTGTAACCTGCAGTGAGTTTTGCCTTGCTACTACTACTACAAAAAAAGGGGTAGATACAAGTCCAAATGCCAACAAATAAACTCATATAGGATAGACCTTATTATGAGTCACAGAGCTGTTTGCGAGTTTAATTTCTCATCTGCTCTGCTGCTCAGCTGATCTCCATATGATCATTAGGTGTCAGGGTTCTGGATTTTTTTTCTGCCCTGTCTGGCTGTTCATGGCAGATGTTTAGTAACCCTCATGATGGCTTCAACAAATAAAATATTAAAATTCAGCTCTTTGGAAGACCTAGCTTTGAGAGAAGAATGCTTTAAAATCATTTCAACTACTGAAGATGTAGAAAAAAAAAGCACACAGTATATCTATAGGCAGGTGCTAAACTATGAAGTTCCCTAAAAGCAAATTAAACCAAGCACATCATTTCCAAGGAATTAAAATGGCATATTCATGCTTTTCTGTCTTTTCTCTACGTTTCAGGTGCCATAAAAGTCTTCCATAAGCATGATGGATGTTGCGAATTAATGCATTTCTCCTTTACAACCTAAAGTCAGAAACATTTTCAGCTACTCGTGGTATGTGAGTAAGACTTAAAACCACATTTGAATCCTAATAACAGAAAAAAGGACTTGGTAAGACAAGTAACATGCATTCTCTATATAACACATTTATTATATCAGTTTGAAATGTAACATGTAACTTCAGTCAAAAACGATAACAAGTCCCTTGAAGCAGATATATTGGCCAGTGCCTACCATTTTTAAGTGAAGACATTCTTTGATTCTTCTATGCTACACAACTGCTTAAAGTAGAACTATGGGCAAAACTTTTTTTTTCATTTTGGATAGAGCAAGGGAGGGTTATAACTGCTGTCAGATTTATTTTTCGTCACCTCTGTCCCATTGAAGAGATTTCCCTTCACTTCCTGTCACATAGCCAGACAGGAAGTGAGAGGATATCTCTGCAAATTAAAGGAATTTTTTGGGGACCCCAAGCTCACCAGAACTAGTGTCCCCATTGAAAGATTTCCCCTCTATTACTTTTCTGGGGACAACCCAAAAATCAGGGTTTTCTTTTTACTTTCGCTTTCAATAATAAAGGTAAACAGGACAAATAGAGGGGGGGATCTCCTTGACAGCGGCACAGACAGCAATAAAAACTGACAGGAGCTCTAATCCCTCTCCACTCTGTCCAAAACTAAAAAAAAAAACGCTTTGCCTTTAGTTATACTTCAAGCTTTAAAACCGAAAAGCACATTTCTGAGCCTGAAACATGCCAATACTCCTAATGTCAATACACCAGACTGCTAATATTCCTAAAATGTCTTAAGACCACTTTAACACATTGTAAGTCATTACTTAATAAGTCTGATTTTTTTTTTACTTTGGAGCTCTCCAAGATGTGGTGCACTGTCAAATCCCTTGTAAACATAAAAGTGATCTGTAAAATCACAGTACCCAAAAAGTGTACAGAGGGTATAGAACTAGCCAAAGCCACAAAAAGGAAGGGCCACAACCCTGAACCCCTCAGGGTGCAAGGCATTCCATTGCCTATCTAGGAAGAGGCCAGGTAAACCCTGCTCTTTAGCCGAAGCCTGTCCACCATGTACTTGGTGAGGGGCTCTCCCAAAGAGAGACACCTCCGATTGGGTAGAGGTAAAAGACCAAAGGCCACAAAACCTACCCCTGACATCAGGACAGGTCCCAATAACCTGCACCCTTCATCTCTGTGCATAAATAAAGTATAAAAACAATAAACACATGTGCAGTGCAAAGTGCTCATGATAGATAGCAAATACAAAAAAAAGTTCCATGTGGAATATCCAAAGCGGGCCTTCCAGACAATATAAAAATTGCTCTAGCTGGCCATTTGATCTTAGCCAAAAGGCTGAGAAGGGGATTCCGAAGATGATACCGATACCTGGAGAAAGGGGGGGGAGGTTGTTCATTTTCACCAATCACTTGGACACGATTCTCCACCAGGCCATCCTTAAAGTGGATGTAAACCCTCACATATACCAAGTGAAGTGAACAGCCTCAGATGATACACAGAGATGAAACAAATCTCCATACATAGGTTTTACATGTACTGTATATATGCTGTCTTCACATTTATATACTGTTTATAAAGTGCACATTCTGTTAGAATTTTTTCTTCCTGATTCCCCTCTTGGAGGGGATTATTGCTAGACACTGTGAGACAGCTGATTGGAGGAAAGGCACACACTACCTCCCCACACATGTAGGGCTTGCCTGTGAGTTATGCAGCAGTCTGCTAATCTATTTATAGCAAGCTCCTCCGACACACACTTCTATCTCCCGGTCTCGGAGAGCTTGTCAACAATAGTTATCAGGCTGATAACAGAGGAAAGGAGCAGGACAGAGCTACTGGACACAATGCTTTGGTAAGAGATAAGAAAACACTGCATATATATGTGCCCAACTCAAACTTCATGAAACAGGTTTACATCTACTTTAAAGAAGAGAAGGTACCATGTGCAGCAGTCAGGCCTTGTGGACTTAAGTTATCAAAGGGGCACAATACTTAGCCACCATAATGTTGAAACTTCAAACAAAACAACGCACTAACCTATTTTAGGCCCCGTTCACACGGGTGGATCGTTCGGGTCCGCCTGTCATTTTTTCAGGCGGACCCGAACGGACGCTCCATTGCTCTCTATTCATCACAACGACAGCTGCCATTCGCTATTAAATTTTCCTTAGCTTTTGAAATAATGAAACCTCTCTTGTTATTTTCTGTCCTATGTTTGTGTTTGGGAAATTGTTGAGCACTTACAGTATTTTTAAATTTAAAATATATAGTGTATGCATGTATAGAAGGAAGAGTCTATAGTAGTTCACCCTGAACTCTTCTCTGCCATTCTGTTTACATAATACATAGGAATAACACTGCTCTGCCAATCTGTACCCACAGTACAGAGAATATTGGACAGATTCAATCTTCCTGAGGGCTCTATACAATATATGGATAAGGATATGGAATTTCCACAGAATGAAAAAAAAACGATGCTCTGTATGGTACATACATTATTATTATATTTTAGTCGGACTGCTTTGCTCATTTATTTACAGTGCCTTGCGAAAGTATTCGCCCCCCTTTGAACTTTGAGACCTTTTGCCACATTTCAGGCTTCAAACATAAAGATATAAAACTGTAATTTTTTGTGAAGAATCAACAACAAGTGGGACACAATCATGAAGTGGAACGAAATTTATTGGATATTTCAAACTATTTTAACAAATAAAAAACTGAAAAATTGGGCGTGCAAAATTATTCAGCCCCCTTAAGTTAATGCTTTGTAGTGCCACCTTTTGCTGCGCTTACAGCTGTAAGTCGCTCGGGGTATGTCTCTATCAGTTTTGCACATCGAGAGACTGAAATTTTTGCCCATTCCTCCTTGCAAAACAGCTCACGCTCAGTGAGGTTGGATGGAGAGCGTTTGTGAACAGCAGTTTTCAGTTCTTTCCACAGATTCTCGATTGGATTCAGGTCTGGACTTTGACTTGGCCATTTTAACACACGGATATGTTTATTTGTGAACCATTCCATTGTAGATTTTGCTTTATGTTTTGGATCATTGTCTTGTTGGAAGACAAATCTCTGTCCCAGTCTCAGGTCTTTTGCAGACTCCATCAGGTTTCCTTCCAGAATGGTCCTGTATTTGGCTCCATCCATCTTCCCATCAATTTTAACCATCTTCCCCTTCCCTGCTGAAGAAAAGCAGGCCCAAACCATGATGCTGCCACCACCATGTTTGACAGTGGGGATGGTGTGTTCAGGGTGATGAGCTGTGTTGCTTTTATGCCAAACATAACGTTTTGCATTGTTGCCAAAAAGTTAGATTTTGGTTTCATCTGACCAGAGCACCTTCTTCCACATGTTTGGTGTGTCTCCCAGGTGGCTTGTGGCAAACTTTAAATTACACTTTTTATGGATATCTTTTAGAAATGGCTTTCTTCTTGCCACTCTTCCATAAAGGCCAGATTTGTGCAGTATACGACTGATTGTTGTCCTATGGACAGAGTCTCCCACCTCAGCTGTAGATCTCTGCAGTTCATCCAGAGTGATCATGGGCCTCTTGGCTACATCTCTGATCAGTCTTCTCCTTGTATGAGCTGAAAGTTTAGAGGGACGGCCAGGTCTTGGTAGATTTGCAGTGGTCTGATACTCCTTCCATTTCAATATTATCGCTTGCACAGTGCTCCTTGGGATGTTTAAAGCTTGGGAAATCTTTTTGTATCCAAATCCGGCTTTAAACTTCTCCACAACAGTATCTCGGACCTGCCTGGTGTGTTCCTTGTTCTTCATGATGCTCCCTGCGCTTTAAACGGACCTCTGAGACTATCACAGTGCAGGTGCATTTATACGGAGACTTGATTACACACAGGTGGATTCTATTTATCATCATTAGTCATAGAGGTCAACATTGGATCATTCAGAGATCCTCATTGAACTTCTGGAGAGAGTTTGCTGCACTGAAACTAAAGGGGCTGAATAATTGTGCACGCCCAATTTTTCAGTTTTTTATTTGTTAAAAAAGTTTGAAATATCCAATAAATTTCGTTCCACTTCATGATTGTGTCCCACTTGTTGTTGATTCTTCACAAAAAATTACAGTTTTATATCTTTATGTTTGAAGCCTGAAATGTGGCAAAAGGTCGCAAAGTTCAAAGGGGGTCCGAATACTTTCGCAAGGCACTGTATGTGTACAGCTGAGCTATAAGTGTTACAGTATTTAAGCAATATTTATTAAAATTATTGCTATCCTCTTACCAATACTGATTTGTTTTAGATATTGAATCTATAAGCTTCCTTTTACCTCTCAGTAAACTCTAACAATAGTTACATAAGTCCATGCCTTGGAGTATCCTAAGGCATACACTTTTATACAAACCTATATGTAGCAATACATTAAACCAATGAAAAGAATACCTGCCTGCAATGAAGACAACTATTTATCATCTGCGGCAATACTCAAACAACTAGTTTAAATTAAGTTCAAACATCCACAAGCTGTCCAAAAACTGCCAAAACATAATAACCATGGCAGATGTTCTTATGAATAACTATACTTCAGCATTTAATTACTCCAAGAAAACTGACACTGTTTCATGTCTATCACAAATATTTCAGCTTTAAAATACAACTTCAGCTTTCTTAAAATACTCATAGTATAAGGGTTCTTTCACATGGGCTGAAAAACGGACAGGTGGACCTGAATGGACACACCATGCAGCCCTATGGAGCGGCGGATATCATCGGAGACATGTCTGCTGACATCCGCCGCTCTCCGATCCTTTCGGTCCGTTGTCATCCAATCTCCATAGAGATCCAGTGAGCAGTGACGGAACAGTCATCCGTCGGCTAAGCGGGGATCAGCACACCGATCCCCGCTGAGGAAAATGGATCCTGAAAACAGAAAGCCTGTGTGAAAGGGCCCTTAAGCCGGGTACACACGATCAGATAATCAGAGGCATTTTCGCCCGTTTTTCATTGTATGCTAATCTCATATCAAAAGGGAAGAGGTTACTCAACATATGAAAATTCTCGTACGACAGAATTCAACTTTAGAAGTGAATTGTTTTGTATGTGATCTATCATTTCTGAGCATGCGTAGTCTTGCTCTAGCGATTTGCGATTTTTTGCGGACGAAAACTGTACTAATTAAATGAAAATCGGATGTTGTGTTCACAAACAACAAAAATTTTCGAGCCTGCACATCAAGTTTTTGACATCCGAAAATTTGGAATCGGCTGTTGAAAGCACCATACTAACGAACAGAAAATCAGCAGATCGTTAGTCGGATGAAATTTTACTTCCGATTTTCTGATTGTGTGTAAGGGCCTTAGGACTGGTGAGTAATATTATCAATCATCATGTTCCATTTTACCTTTAGATGGTGTATTTTATCTGTCAAATGGAAGATATAAACATATTCAGCCCTGAACAAGCAAAACCAGCCAAGATAGGTAACAAAGACAATATACAAGATGATTATTTTCCAGTGCTGCCTTGCAATGTCAAACTTGCCTGGAAGTAATTTATTCCTATTTATGCTTCCCTGGGAGCTAATGAATATACATTTCCACAAAGGCACAGATAGCATTAAAACACTTTTCTAATAAACCTGGTAGAATTTCTACCAGGCTGTTATAGTTGTCGTTGTCACTACTGGGAGACTTGTCCTCACGTTCTGTCCCTGTGACAAGTGTCTCCTGGACTGAAAGTAGGGGGAAATTATCCCAATGGAGACACAGCAATAACAACCTGGCAGAGGTTCTAACCCTTCCCCACTCTTTCCATCACTAGAAATACATTTGGGATAAAGTTGATCTTCAATGCTGTTTCCACACAACCAGTTTCTGCAGGCTTTGGTGACATAACATAAAGGACCACAAACCACTAGTACAACAGACACCTTTCACTTTAAACCAGTATTAAACCCAAATGCAAACATGTATTATATTGCAGCTGACCAATTCTTACATGTGATGGCTGCATTTGTTTCCTTTTTAAGCTTTCTTTCTTCTATTTTCAGCCAGCAAGTCTGTTGTTTTTCAAACGAACAAGCTGTCTTCCAGATGTAAGGTATAGGGATGATACAAAGTATTTAGCATTGACAGGGGTGCTTACAATGATTTATTTATGTAAAACCTTTATCCCAAAAGGAAAAAAACTGCTGCAACTAATTATAAAGTGTGAGCTGGAATTTGGCTTCAATTTGTTCGTGTATTTAAATGTGCTAATACATCAAACCCTATTCTCCCACTGGAATGACAATGCTGCTGTGTGCTGTGCCCTCCGTGCTCCTTCATCCAGAGTTGTGTCTCCCTAATACAGGAGGTGTGTTACTGACCAGATCACCAGGTAAAACAGAGGGAAAAAACTAAAAAAGCAAACGAATGCAGGCGCTACATCTAATGACTAGTAAGCAGCAATACAGCATATTTTTGGTTTTGGGTTTAATACTGCTTTAAATGCAAAAAACCAAATTGATATTATCCAATTCAAATTCATAACTGATGCCTCATTTATATCAATAGCATGCTTACTTAATATAAAAGAAAACAGTCACATATGTTACACTCACCTTGCTTGCTTATTGGAGATAAACGAAAAAAAAAAAAAAGTAGAAAGCTTTAGCATATCCCTTATATATCATGGCAAGATTTATGTGCAAGGCTATTTATTGACTGACATTCTTAGTCACTTTTTATTCATGTCTAGAGATAGCATCCTTCCACTCATCTAAAAACGAATTAGAAAAAAAATCAGGCTACTGCATTGCAGTGAGGCAGTAATAGCTTCTAAATGTTGCCAATTTATCATTAGCTTCTCCTGGTGGCTCTGGTCCAGCAGGTTAGCCTGATTAAGTGCAGACATACAGCGAACACTGGGAGATGGATAAGAAATCTACTCACCGACTCCTTTTATGTCCAGATTTCTTCTTCTTTCTTTTCTTTGGGGGAGGTGATATTGAGCTGCTCAGTCTTCTGTGGGCCCTGAGAAACATAATGCACACATAAGTAATCTTTTCTTTATAGTGACTTTAGGGTAACTTGCCATCAAATATATACAAGGGGCATTAAAGTCAAGCCAGAACTTTTGAGTTTATAAAATAAAAGAACAATGTTCAAGGAGTGGAAACTGCATTCGTTTTTTGACATAGTCCCCTGCTACATTTATACTCCTATCCCAGAGTTTAACTAATGCCTCGAAAGCTTTGGCTTAGAAAGATTTGTTAGTATGCCTGAACCACCCTAGAACAGTCTGCTTCACTTTGCCACAGAAAGATTCATCTCTTGGGCAATGTTGCAACAGGTTATGTGTCGATTATCCAGGATCAGGCATTCCATGCAATAAATGTTCACAGCAATGACTTCTGTGGGCTGGGAGCCACCATGGCCGGGATCGTCACTGATGGACCGATGGCCATCTTTGAAACCTTTACACCATTCAAATGTCTTACTGCGGCTGAACATCTCATCACCGTATTGTGCTTGAAGCCTTCTGTAGATATCCACAGGTTTTACGCCTTCTTTAACAAGAAACATCATCACCACACACTGTTCCATGCATGCACTAACACTGTTGTGTGCCATCTTGATTAACAGTCTCTGGACTGGCCCGCGACATGTGCGCCACCTATCAGTAATAGAACACACTTGCCACTTACTACTGCGTGTAGAACCACCACGTTAGCACCCTTTTTCATACCGGTAAAATTAAATGTCCCGGTTTGACTTGAACACCCCTTGTAAATCGGTTGACTTTGATTTGACTATGAAAATGTTAGCTGCTTAACTGTCAGGGCTGGATTTCTGCATAGTCAACATGGATGGCGGCTTAAGGTGGCAGGGCTGTCAGAGGTGGCACACAGCCACCTACATATCATGTTGTTGACTGTCAGTGTCACAACTCTGTTTAAAACAAGAGGTTCTAGACTGTGGCCCCGGCTGTCAGTGCAAACCTGTCACTGCCCCTGAATAGCTTAAATTTGTTCTATGGAATAATGTATGGTGCTCCTAATGTTCACTCTGCCACAGTCTAAAAACTAGAAATTAACTGTTAGAGAAGTAAAACAGTTGTCCTACTCTTCTAGTTTCTGTCTTTAGGTCTACTGACAAAGAGTGGAAAAACTAGTTTAAAGTCTCTGCCCCAAGGCTTGATGTTTTAAGGTGACTATGACAAATTATCATGTTAGTGTGATGGCTAGCCAAATGACTGAGGTAGAAGAGGGGTACCATCAGAAAGTTGGAATAGAAAGCCAAAAATCCAGCCCTGTTAGCTGCCATGCTGATCCAATGGCTTCAATACTGTCCGAGTCAAAGACATACACAGATCAGGAGTTCTGACTTGTTACTTTCTTGTTCTGGGGCACAGAAGGCACAGAATCATAATTCCTAGCAAGAAAAACTATTTAATAAGTCAAACAACAGTGTGCAAAGCACAGCAAGTCCTAATAGCCTAAATCATACTTCCTTTTTAAAACTACCCTACTACACTCTAACTTTATTTTTTTTTGTAATTCCTTTATTTAGAAGTCAAAGAAATAAACAAACAGCAAAGATTGTCACAACAATGGAGACACTTAGTAGATACCAATGATTATGATAAAACCACGACAATTTAACCTATTTAAAAAACCTGTAGCATTGCTTGTGTGGATTGGCTGGAGGCCCCATGAAGAAAGGGGCATGAGACAACTGGTCTGCGAGGGTAGGAGCACCGTTGCCTCGCATTTACATCATCTGCCCAGAATATCACCAGTTGTGGGAGATGGGTTTGGTCTCATTGTAACTTTTGAATTTTATGTTAGGAACTAAGGGGAGAGAAAGCACTGGAGTGGGATACTCCACTGCAAATGCTGGTAAAGTATTAAATAGATCTCTATAAGAAGGAGATAAAGAGAATCAGGTAGGTCTCCCAGCCTTCCCGGCCACGACTGGAGACAATTAGGAAGTGACCACAGAGGGGGCGAGTGTGGGAACGGGAAGGAAGGGAGAGAGGGGGGAAAGAAGGACGTGATAGAGATGGATAAGTACTTGAAAAAGAGAGGACTACCCACTGAAAAGGAAAAGAGATGAGGGGGGTGGGGGAGGAAATAGTGAGGAAGAGAGGGGGTAGGAGGTTTCCCCATCACCCCCTGCCCGGACCGAGCCGCACGGCTAAAAAGTGGCCTGAAAGGATCACGACATCGCCTCTAAATAGGGTTCAGTAAAGACAAAATAGTTCCAGGGTCTCCATATCTCACGAAAAGCCTCCTCGCGCCCGTAAAGGGTCGCCGTGAGGTCTTCCATGTTCCGCAACTCATTGACCTTCTTGAACCACATTGCTTTAGAAGGGGGGTTCTCCGATCTCCAGCAAAGGGGCACGCATGCCCTGGCCGCATTCAGCAGATGGATTGTGAGTGAAGATTTATATTTCCCGACTGGACGGGGGGCACTCTAACTTTATAAAGTGTTATACTCTAACTCTAGCAGCTTAGTACATGGAACAGATCTCCATTAATTAATTTGTGAAAAAGCACGTATCTATTCCACCTTCCTTATTTCATTTTTACTAAGAAATATTTCATCTTTTAAACAAAAATTCTCAGTTTGCAGAACTGCAGCCACCATTTGCACCTGAGTAAAATCTATCCCGAACCAGTTCTTCTATATATATATATATATTTTTTTTTTTTTTCTTTTACAGAACAAGCACTACTTTTATTAATTCATACTGTTATCCTGCAGCCCAGAGGATCACGCAGAACCTGTGCTGTTGATAGACAAGATCAAACTGATCAGTGCGAGCCAAGGACCAGGTTGCTCAGCTGAAGGTGAATGTTCTTTATATAATAAATAAAGCACAGCACAACTATTTTTTCTGCAATGTGTGCATTGTTTGTGAAATTGCTGGACCTCCGCTTCAACCCTAACTTCTCAGGAGGGCTGTAGGTTTCGTAGAGATTACTTAAGTGTTGCTATAAACTGCATAGGCTACATTTCATTCTAGAGTACTTTCTGTTTCACAACTCCTTGTAATACGATTTATCATCCAAAAAGAAAGAAGGAACTATATTTCCCTCACTGATATTAATATCTTAAAAAGTCACTGAAATCCCATTCAGGGGGCTATTCTCTGCAATCAGCTTACATTTTCTTTTTTAAATATTGTTTGTAAGTGAAACACACGCAATTAACTTTATGCCTGGGGAGATCTGTCAATTAGGAATGTTATCTAACTATGTTACAGGTGATGTGTTGCCATAATAATTAGCACATGCATGTGGATTGCCTATTTTTGGGCTGTAAGTTTTGACAGCTCCATTAGTCCCTGAAAGCCTCACACTTTACTGGGTCTTCAGACTAGACACATGGCCCACACTTGCCCTACAGGTGCTCTTCTCTGCACTATTCAGCACCCAAACATAGTATTTAGAACAATCCTATTGGGGGGGGGTTAAAACATTTCTTAAGCAGTGCCTTGTGTAGAAAACAGCTTTATAATAACCTGTCTGGTAGCCTGTTGACAGCCAAAACTTTATTCTGTAGCAAAGCACTGATCCTATCTCACATTTCCAGATGTATGAAAGAACATGTCCCCTGCTGCCTGCTGTCCGCTGACCCTTACATTTCTTATGTTATATCCTGCAGGGACTGGGCGTCAGCAAGAGGAACCTCAGCAACCATTGGGGAATCTGCTATTCACTACATAGGGGAGTCAAATAGGATCAGTGATAAAAACTCTGCTACAGTTTAGAGCTTAAGATCCGTCAAAAAGAATGAGACTTTCTGCAGAACATTGTAATGCCCCAGGATAGGTATATCACTGTATTTGTTTTTGCCAATCATCATCATGCAATACCATCCACAGCTCCTGAGAAAGAAGCAGAGTCCACTGTTAACAGTGCCATCTGTAACTTCCCCATTCCTAAGGCACGGTTGTTTTATCATCCTTCTGTAATAACCCATTAAAAAATGCCTTATCCCCCCCTTTTCATTACTTTTATTTTTCACCCTACCCCAAAAGTTGCAGAATGTTAGGGGAAAAGGGAGCCCTAATGCTTGCTAGACTCTACACATAACTGAGGATGAGACACGAGTATTAAGTATTCATTCACAACCATGTTTTGATGCAAGAATCTTGATAATTCTGCCCCATTTTAGGTTATGTCAGGCCACTGTTCCATAAGCATCCAGATGCTAGCATCTTCAAATGCTAGAAGATTTTTTTTATTTCTATTTCAAACATACTAGTGTATTCTATTAATGACCGATTCATTCCAATGCATTGGTTAAGATGTTTCCATGCTCTCACATTTTCTAAATGGGTAGCTCCAAAGAATAAAAATTCTGCATCTGCTTTTCATTCTGTTTTTTTCAATAGGTTCCCCCTTCAATACCTTCACTCAATCTCGTTTTTCTCTCAAAAGTCTAATTCTTCCACTCCCAGTCCAGCCCTCCTTTCTATTCTGCTTATCCTTTAACGAGCTGCATTAATAATGAAAGTTATTACACGGCAGAGGGCAGCCATTTTTCAGCATTTAAAGCATTTAATCAGAGCCCGTTAAAAATCAATCATCTTCAGTGGCACATAGTGAACGGATTTATCTCATCTCCCCTGTGACCAGCAATTTGCTGCTTCAGTTCCTGCATCTTACCAGCAGACATTAAAAAAGCCATCTTCAATGGTCAGAAAAGAGCAAATTGTCTTTGTGACCTGTTTACCTCCATTGTGTGCTCACAATGATGTAGTGCAGAGAATGAAGCACTTGGTTATAAAAGATATATACCATGTCATGTATGCACATGGCTATTATTACTGCTGTCGAGTGGTTAACTTTGAAGCAGTTGTAATCGCAGGAGCAAAATGTCAAAGCCTAATGGCCTTATTTAATAAAGGGTGCTTATTCTTTACTGCTAATTCATAAGTACAATAGCCAATAGCAGACTGGCACAATCTGTTTTGTCACGGTCTAGCTTCAACAGAGTGAGTTTATATTGGCTGCAATAGGCTATAGCCCTTAAGAGTAAGGTAGCTTTGGTTTAAGGTTATTGAGCAATTGAATAGGACATCTGCAATAGTGGCACTCTAAAAAGCTGACTTTTTTCACACAGGCAGTGATTTAGTAAACCAATCATGCAGAGGGAAATAAAAAAAATGGAATTTCTCCTTCACGAGACTAAATGATCAAATGAAAAACGCAAGTTTACTTGACGTAGAAAACATGAGCATTGATCTGCTAGTGTTAAAATGAATGCAAAGTAAATTTTTTTTCTTTAAAATAACAAATCTGATATACATACCTGCTCTGTGCAATGGAATTGCACAGAGCGGCACTGATCTAACTCTTCTCAGGTCCCCTACAGGTGCTCCTTGCTACCCCTCCTCTCGATGTGCTACCATAGAAAGATGCTTTCTATTGCAGCATATCTGCGGGCTTGATCCCAAGCTGCACTCTCTGTGTCTATGAGCGAGGCTTGGGATCAAGCACACAGATATGCTGCAATAGGAAGCACCACCCCCCACTCCCTCGTTACAGGATTTGGAGCTAATGGATCCCGCTCTCTCAGCAAAGCCTGTGAGAGCGGGTAGAGTCCTGGTTCAAGTGAGGACTCAGGTAAGTGTTGGGGGAGGGGGGTCGATACTAATATCTAAACATGTTTTACCTTAATGCAGGGAATGCATTCATGTAAAAATGTTTAGGCTTTAGAATCCCTTTTTAATAATTAATAATTGCTTGAATAATAGAATAATTGCTAAGACTAATTAGCAAATTCATTCTAAGCATGTCCCCAACATATTAATTTTGCCCACCATATCCTTACCCTCACTGTAAACCCTTTGCCTTCCCCTAATCATAACACTAATCTTTGTCCTTATTAGATAACCCACCTGAAGAACTTACATTTAACCCCTTATTTAAACCTAAAAATAAATTCTTTATATTGAACCTATCCTAAGGCTTAAACACTAAAATAACACTTCAAAATGCAACTACCCATTCAAAATTTCTTTATCTATTTTAGGGGCACAGGTAACCAAAGGTAACAGTCCAACGATAAAAACAATCTGTGCAGCAATATGAATGACACTGAAAAAAATCCGCCTCACGCTCTGGCAAATCACTTAAAGTCCACACTCAGCTCGAAGCTGGCAAACATTTTACTAGGCGTAATCGTTATCAGCATTTAAAAATTTGATTACAGCATAAATCCCTGGCAAGAAGCAGTTTAGTTAACCCTAGACAAGATGTATAAATATAACACAATAATTATTGCAATTATAATATATAGGTTTTTAGCTAATAATTAACATTGCTCTGAAAACACAGAAATACAGAGATTCGTTAATCCACAATTACTATTAATCTGCAGACTATAATGGATTATTTATTACTACTTATTAGATAGGTTCAGAATTACTGTTTGCTTAAAAAGCACAGTGCACCTGTTAAATATACACTGAATTCTAATTAACTACATCCTTATTATATTAGCTGAAATGAGCCTAATTGTTCTACATGCTAATTGCTGTTTACATACCCTGCTTCTTTCTCTCTCTTAGAGATAGCAGTTGGGGTACTTGCCAATACTGAAAACACATAACAAGCACCCAGTTCTAATGCTCATCTAGATATATAAAGCGATTTCGGCACATTCTAATTAAAAAAAATATCTACTATTTAAATTGAATGTAAACCCGAAATGAAATTTGAGCTGGGCACATATATCTGTCATTTTTTATTATCTCTCTAAAGCACCAAATTCAGTGGCTTTCACCTGCTCCGTAGCTCTGTTATCAGCATGATAACTTCTGACAAGTTCTCCATCACAGGAGATAAAAGCAGCCTGAAATTTGTGTCGGGGGAGGTTGCTATAAATAGATTATCAGAAAGATGGCATGTCACAAGACAGCTCTGCAAGTCTCTGCCTATGTGGAGGGGGGGAGGGGGTGTGGGCCTTTCCTCCAATCAGCTGTCTTGGCTGTATGCCCAGACTTCATTTACAGTGTTGAACAGGAAGAGAAAATCTCTAACATGATCTGAAATTTCTAAAGAATATATAAAACTGAAGACAGCAGATATACAGTATCTCACAAAAGTGAGTACACCCCTCACATTTTTGTAAATATTTTATTATATCTTTTCCTGTGACAACACTGAAGAAATTACACTTTGCTACAATGTAAAGTAGTGAGTGTACAGCTGGTATAACCGTGAAATTTGCTGTCCCCTTAAAATAACTCAACACACAGCCATTAATATCTAAACTGCTGGCAACAAAAGTGAGTACACCCCTAAGTGAAAATGTCCAAATTGGAAGCTCTGGTGAACTCCATGCCCAAGAGGGTTAAGGCAGTGCTGGAAAATAATGGCGGCTACACAAAATATTGACACTTTGGGCCCAAATTGGACATTTTCACTTAGGGGTGTATTCACTTTTGTTACCAGCTGTTTAGACAATAATGGCTGTGTGTTGAGTTATTTTGAGGGGACAGCAAATTTACACTGGTATACAAGCTGTACACTCCCTACTTTACATTGTAGCAAAGTGTAGTTTCTTCAGTGTTGTCACATGAAAAGATATAATAAAATATTAACAAAAATGTGAGGGGTGCACTCACTTTTGTGAGATACTGTACTTTCATTATACGCAGCTGCAGCACGCAGTCAGGGCACAGTCGGATGGGGAGATATGGGAGTATTCTCAGACCCCCATATTCAACTACCTGGTGGAGGTCTAGCAATTCAAAGGATTTATCTCCAATTGCTATTCAATGCTGTCGTCCATATTCTTAAAAGGCTTCACTACCGGAGTTATAAGTAAGTGGGAAAGGGATGTTGGGGAGTTTGAGGAAGAACAATGGGAGGAGGCACTACAGGCCATGTTGACATGTTCCCTCAATGTGTCACAATGCTTATCTCAACTTTACATTGTTTTTCGGGTGCACTTCACGCCTGCTTGGCTGTGTAAGATGGGATGATCATATGTGTACCAGATGCTCAAGGGACCACTGTGATCTGATCCACCTATTATGGAGGTGTCCGAAACTTCATATATATTGGATAGGGATAGCAAAAACAATTAATAAGGTGTTTCAAGTTACTGTCCCTACTGACCCAAAGCACTGTATATTAGGAATTGTGGATGACCTACCCATTGAGGAACAAACTAAAATGGCTATAGCCAGATCCCTCTTTCAAGCCCGTAAACTCATATTGCAGCATTGGAAGGCAGAGGACCCTCCTACCCATAGAGAATGGATCGCACAAATGGGAGACATGTTAAGGCTAAAAAAATACCTTTACCAGCATAGAAGAAGCTTACAGAAAAGTAATAAATTATGGGACCCTTGGTTAGATATCCCAGGACTATCTCCAGTGGAATTGGTAATGGACAGATTGTTGGGGTGATGATGATAATTAAAACATAGAAACATAGATAAGTGACGGCAGAAAAAGACTGAGTAGTCCATCGTGTCTGCTCCTTTTTATTTATTTATTTATTTTTTTTTATTTATTTATTTATTTTTATTTTTACATTAACCTTGTTGTCTGACTATAGATTTATGTTTATCGCAAGCATGTTTGAAGCCATTTACTGTTGACTGTCTCACAACCTCTATAGAAACATAAATAACAAATGGATATGGAGGTGTTATATACAATTGCATAGGATATGCACTCGGGAGGTAGTACCCCATTGTAACCCCTTAGTGTGGTGTACAGATGGGGAAAATAAAACAGATAATGGATGTGGGGCTGTGGGATAAGGTGATTGATACAACTGTATTACTGGGTGTTTTCTGTAACTGACTTTTTGTCTTCAATAAAACTTAATCTTGATTCAAAAAAAAATATTTACAAAAATGTGAGGGTTGTATTCACTTTTGTGAGATACTGTACATGTATAACTTATGGAGGGAGATTTCTTTCATTTCTGTGTATCATCTGAGGCTGTTCACTTCACTGGGTATATGTGAGGGTTTACATCCACTTTAGGCATACTTTAGTCCTCAGTCTCTCACTTTTTTTTTTACTCCAACTTTGAAAGGATATCTCTTAAGTGCCGGTTCACACTGCGTTCTTGTGTGATTCCTGTACGATTCAGTGTGATGTAATTCATGGATCACACCAAAAGTAGTGCATGCGCTACTTTTAAAAACACACTGTAACCGGATCGCATGGTACTGCTGTACCATGCGATCCGGTGCAGGCAAACACACTGCGTTTGTGATTTGCATTTGAGGTGTTGCTAGGATTACATTGTCATCCACAGAAGATCACTCACCCAGTGTATTTTGAAAGCAGTGCAGGGAAACGCACATGGAACAGTCTAACCCTGACATCAGCCTAAACTTAGCCCTAATCTAACTCTACAGAGAGAATGAATTTGCCTTGCAGACACAGATACACCCTCATCACTCTAGTTTTGACTTTAGATGTACTTTTAGGATTTGCAAACACTACTGGATCAAGGAAATTTTGGCAAACATTGTAAGGTTTATCCTCCCTCAGCAAAGTTTGTTTGGTACCTGGCCAACCTAGCCATCTTCCATCTACAAATCTTGAGGGCCCATTTGCAGGTAGGCATTCTGATACATAGTTTATAAGGTTGAACAAAAACAAAGGTTCATCCAGTTGAACCTATGTGTGTGTGTACGTGTGTGATTTTTAATCTCTAACAATTCCCATAGCCCTGTATATTCTGCTTCCTGAGAAAGACATCTGAACATATCACTTCCAGAGTAAAGGAGTTCCACATTTTAACTCATGCATTGTGTTGCACACTAATATATTGCACCAAGACACCAATTGCCTGAAAATGCACTAGACAAAAAAGGACATACAACATCTTTTCCAATGCAGGGAATGTGTGTTGGAGGTCCATTGGATTAGTACATTTGGGCGCCATTGAAAATTAATGGCAACAGCACATTGCAGTAACATCTGCATTTATGCACGTGTTAGTGCACCACATTGGCAAAGTGTGATTGGGCCCAATAAGATTTAAATTCCTCCAGGCTAATACACTGAGCTCACAGCAGTTCTCTAGCATCTCTATATTTACAGGCTGCAGGGAAATCTGTGAAAGCAGCACATGGGTTCAAGAGAGGTAGATGATGAATCATTTTTGAATATATTTTCATACATGGGCACCAGTAAAAATTCTTACTAAACAAAGCTTTCCAGACTGACAGTTATTGTGTAATCTATGTGCCATACCATTTCCTCCTAAGTGCTCCACAAATTACCATGGGTTTGTTGAGTCTCATGAAAGGAGTGTCAGGTTATGCACAGGAGTATATAGGTTTCAATGAGCAAGCATGGGATCTCAAGTATGGGAAGTACCGATTAATGTACTGTATATGTAAACTCAATGACTAAAATTTCATATAAGATTTAGCATGTTTATACATTGTTAAAATAAGCATCAATAAGGACTCATTTACAATTTATGCGCCCATGAAAAGAGCCATCTTCACTAGCGTGAGTTACACAGGTGTTTCATGCAGTTATGTGAAGGCAGCCTGTTTAAATCAATGACAGGTGGTTGCCCACATGGACCTAAATGAATCCCCAAGCGCATCCCGGAGTGTACATTCGTGTAGGTCTGATGCACAGATCAGAACACAGCCAGACTGCGTCCTGATCTGTGCACAGATGTACATGACTACTAAGAAGCATAGGCTCATTCAAGACCAACTAATAAGACAATACCGTGCCCCAAAAAAGACACGGAGACTGATTGTATTGGAAAAGGGCAAGGCCACGGGTTTATTAAACTTTCCAAAGGTAGCAAATAACCAGTGTCTGTCAGAGTTGTACTGTGAGCACACATAAAACTATACAGTCACATAGTCTAAGAGGCTTGTCCTTACCATCAGTACCAGACAGGCATTAAACTGATACCAGAATTATATTTGAGGGCATAACCCATTAAATCAACATCAATTGCTGGCTAGGTCAAAACTGCCAATAAAGCAGTGACAAAACCTCACATAGCAGGTGGGTGGGCGGGCAACTCTTTTGAGGGTTCAGACCTCCCCCCATCCCAGGTCCTTGTAGCCAATCCTGATGGAGCCACTTAACCTCCCTGCATTAGGTAAACACCCATGCTTCCACCAGTTAAGGCTCCCTTTCCCTAAGGGGGAGTCAAAGGGCCTTCATGGCTGCAGAGAAGCATAGGCTCATACATAACCAATTAATAAACCAATACCTTGCCTCAAGAAAGACTGATTAAGTTGGTATACAGGGCTGCACAGAACACCTGTGAATCCTATTCATATAGTTGCATAACAGCAGGCAAGGACAGCAAGCCTTACTATCTACAATGAAGAGTTTCTCATGCTGTGGCGGAGCATGATCAGAAATAGCCATAATTATTATGATGCAGCTAAACAAATGTGTGAAGTGGAGGAAACATGTAACAGTCCTTCAGGGAAAAATGCACTGATCTACCACTTTACCACCTTCCTGCCCGGCCTATAGCAGAATGATGGCTGGACGGGGGCTCCATTGTCCTGATTGGACATCATATGACGTCCTTCAGAACAAGCCGCTGTTTGGGGGCATGCAGCATGTCATCCAGACACATCACATCTCCAATCAAGGTAAAGAGCCTATGAGATAGGCCCTTTACCAAGTAATCAACTGTTTCCAATCACAGCTGATCACTGTGTAAATAGGAAGTGATGGTTATCGGCATTCCTCTACTCACGCTGACAGGGCGTGAGAGCTGAGTGATAAGCAGCTCTCCTGACAGGGAGGGGTCTGCGCTAATAATCAGTGCAGTGAATATCAGTGCAGCCCCATCCGCGATGCCTGCCAGTGCCCCCCAGTGATGCCCACCTGTATCCGCCTATCAGCACCATCTGTTAGTGCTGCCCATCACTGCCCATAAAGGCTGCTCATCAGTGCCCCCTATCAGTGCTCATTAGTGCTGCATATGAATGCCACATATCAGTGACCATCAGTGCTGCATATTAGTGCCTCCTCATCAGTGCCCATTAGTGCCACCTCATTAGCGCCCATCAGTGCAGGCTCATCAGCGCACACCAGTGAACGAGAAACATTGCTTATTTACAAAATTTTGTAACAGAAGGTAAGAAAAACTTTTTTTTTTCAAAATTTTCGGTCTCTTTTCATTTGTTTCACAAAAAATTAAAAAAACTTGGTGGTGATTAATTACCACCAAAAGAAAGCTCTATTTGTGTCAAAACAATTATACAAATTTAGTTTGGGTACAGCATTGCATGAACGCTCAATTATGATTCAAAGTGCGACAGCGCTGAAAGCTGAAAATTGGCCCAGGCAGGGGGTGAAGGTGCCCAGTACTGAAGTGGTTAAATCAGGGTGCATGTAAAAGTAAGGAATTTCTGAGACAGCACTAATCATAGCATTTTAAAATGCATTTGGTGCATGTGCTCAAGGCAATCATGATATTTAGATTTTACTTTTCTTTTAAAATGACGTTATTGCCTACCTCTTATTTTAGCAATCAATTCAGTTTGAAGGAATATAGACTGTTTTTTAGATGTTGTTTTTATTTACTGCATTTATAATTTGGGTGTTTAAGATATATCTCTGTTTTCCCTCTAAGCCTCTTGTGCAGCTGAATAGTTCAAGCTGCTTATAAGTTCAAAGCATTTTCTAACAATATCTGGATGATTAATGTGTAGTGTGCCGTGTAGTAGCTGAAGCAAAAAAAAAAAAAATCCCTGAATGTTTTACCCATGCAATGCTGAATAGAAGAGACAATGATTGCTTCTGCATGCCCAGCACTCACCAAGAGATTAGGAGTTAATGATTTCAAATAACTGGTAGAAAGAACCAATCAGTGCAGGATCAGCAGAGGTGGCCTTCTTATGCGGCCCGATTCTTTCTGTTAGAATTAATTTAATTTTTTTGAGTTGCTGTCAGAGGCAACTCTCCAGATGCAGCAAAAATGATAGAATAACAGAGAGGACTGGAGGTATGGCACAGCGTTTGACTGATAATGTTTGCTCATGCAAAACATCTAAAAAAGGTACCATTATATAACATCTTTCATGTTTGTTTCAGTCCATAATTAAAAGAGAATGTATGGTGTCAAAACCGTTATTCATGTATGACATACCGATATGGGTCGAATTTTCTGAAGTGTGAAGGAGATGATAGACATTCTTTCACCTTCTATGAATATTTATTTAATTTTGGCAAGTGACATCTTGTGAAAATCTCAACTGCAAAATTAAAAAGAACAGCTGAAGCAGAAATATTAACAAAAATACCTAGTTTAGAGCATTCTCCCGAGAAAGAAGATCTCATCCTGCCAGAACAATGCTTTCCAACATTCTGCTTTATGTCCACGTGTGTTTTTTGTCCATTGCTTGCTACATATTGACTTTTTTCAACCCCATGACTTGTAGCCATTATCACTTCATCACTTTATTTTCTCACAGAAAACTATTTCAGAATTTCTACATATAATTTTCAAGGCATTGGTCACACTTTAATACCGGGCCCTTTTACCATCTTGCCCAGGTCAATTTTCAGCTTTCGGCACTCACACTTTGAATGATAACTGCGCAGTCATGCAACACTGTACCCACATGACATTTTGACATTTTTATCATTTTTTTTTTCACACAGAGCTTGCTTTCAGTGGTGTTTAACCACTTCAATACCAGGCACTTACCACCCTTCCCGCCCAGACCAATTTTCAGCTTTCAGCGCTGTTGCATTTTGAATGATAATTGCGCGGTCATGCAACACTGTACCCAAACAATTTTTTTATCACTTTGTTGCCACAAATAGAGCTTTCTTTTGGTGGTATTTAATCATCTCTGCAGTTTTTATTTTTTGTGCTACATATAAAAAAGACTGAAAATTTAGAAAAAAAAGTTTTTCTTAAAGTACATTTCTTCTTCACTGACACTGATGAGGCTACACTGATGGGCACTGATGAGGCAGTACAGATTGACACTGATGAGGTGGCACTGATAAGGTGGCACTGATGAGTACTGATGATGAGGCACATATATGCAGCACTCATGGGCACTGATAAGCGGCACTGATAAGCAGCACTGATATGCGGCACTGGTGAGGCGGCACTGGCAGGTGGCACTGGGCACGGATAGGTGGCACTGATGGGCATTGATAGGTGGCACTGGTGGGCACTGATAAGTGGCACTGGTGGGCACTGGTACATGGCACTGAGATATAGCACTGTTAAGGATGGCACTGGCAGGCATCACATATAGGCACAGTGCCATCCCTACAGAGCACTGTACACCCCTTACCTGGTGGTCTAGGGTGGGCTCCCTGGTGGTCCCTGGGTGGCCTCCAGATCGTCTCTCTGGTGGTCCCTGGGCAGCCTCCTGATGGTGTCCATGGGTGGGCTCCCTGGTGGTCCTGGGTGAGCTCCCCGGTAGTCCAGTGTGGCGATCCTAGGGGGGCTGAACTGATAAATATTCAGTGCAGACCACCCTGTAAGGAGAGCAGCTGATCGGCTCTCCTCTACTCACGTCTGCAGATGCGAGTAGAGGAAAAGCTGATAAACGTCTCTTCCTGTTTACACTGTGACCAGCCATGATTGGTCACGGCTGATCAAGTGGTAAAGAGCTTCCGATGGAAGCTCTTTACTGAGATCAGTAATGTGGTGGGTCAGACTGACCCACCACACCATCGATTGCTGAGATGCGAGCCTCCGCGTGCGCACGATCGCAGGTTATCCTGAGGACGTCAATAGACGCCCAGTCAGGATAACGGAACCATCGGACGGGAAGTGATTAATCATCGCTGGGTTTTTTATTTTTTGCTAAATAAGCAAAAAACGACTGAACGTTTTTTAAAAAAAGTGTTTTTCTTAGTTTCTCTTATAACATTTTTCTTCTAATAATAATAATAATTCTAATAATAATCTTTCTTCATAAATGTACACCAAAACATATACTGCTACATTTCTTTGGTGAAAATAACCCAAATCGGTGTATCTTATTTAGTCTGTAGTAAAGTTATAGAGTCCACAAACTATGTTATATATATATCTGTAAATCAATCAGTCCTGATGTACTGATGACCTATCTCAATTCTTGAAGCTCAAAAATGCCAGGACATTACAGATATCCACAAAATTACCCCTTTTGGAAAGTAGACAGCCCAAGGTAGTTAGTAAGAGGCATGACAAGTTTTTTGAAGTTGTAATTTTTTGTCACATTTTTTTTAGAAAATTAAGAAATTAAAAGAAAATGTTTTTTTTTTTTCAAAAATGTTGACCATTTTCTACATACTGTTACCAGTGCAGTACAGCGTCATCATATAATTGGTGTGGCAGTAATCAGGGACACTGACTGGTGACAGTATGTAAAAAAATAATAGTTCAATTTTTTTTTTTACATAATAATTCAATAATTCAAGTTCAATTTTGTTTACATACAGTGACCAGAGCAATTCAGTGCTACCATAGTAACAATGTAACAGTGATTAGGATTTTTTCTTTTTTTTATTCAATATGATTGCTTATAACTAGAGTTGAGCGAACCTCTGGAAGTTCGGGTTCTGCTGGTCCGTCCGAACTTCGGGACAAAGTCCGGGTCCGGGTCCGGACGGAACCCGAACGATCGCACGGAGTTGAGATCAATATTCGTTAGTATAACTTATTTTTTTTCTTTTTTAGGATTAGTGACAATGTAACAATGATACCATCGTGACTTAACGAGACCAGTGACATACATTTGTTTTAACTTGAACTTAATAACTTAATAATACATTTTTTTTTTTAACTTGATAATAAAAAAATGTATGACAGTGGTCAGTCACAGGGACTAATGACGGTGTGGTTAATATACTACTGCGACATGACGTGACCATTGTCATACATCTTTTACCAGTTGTAAAAACTTTTTTTTTTTTGTAAAAGAAAATTAAAGAATTAAAAGATTTTTTTTACACTGTTTTTTAATGTTGAAGTTTTT
>BLSH010152934.1:869475-880856 GCA_018402905.1 Glandirana rugosa
TCTCTAATTTCTGCTATCTGTCCTCAGAGCAACAGCACAGACAGCAGTAGTAAAGTAATCTATCTCAGGATGCAGGATCAGGTCTTAAAATGGCTGAAATCTGTCCCTCACGCCGTCAGCTACCTTTCCCTACACTAACCCAAGGAGCATGTGACTGCAGCACTGTGACTCCAGCTTATAAAGAGGCTGGGTCACATGATGCACTGGCCAATCACAGCCATGCCATTAGTAGGCATGGCTGTGATGGCTTCTAAGGGCAAACCAGTGAAACGCTTGTTGATTGGCTGCCCTGCAGCTTCTCAACACGTGGAGTAAAATAGCAGAACCCCGGACCGAACCCGAACGATTTTTGAAATGTCCGGGTCCGGGTCCGTGCCACGGACACCCGAAAGTTCGGTACGGACCCGAACGTTACAGTCCGGGTTCGCTCAACACTACTTATAACTGAATTTTACAGTTATAAGAAACCCTTTTTTCTGAATGAAAACTATTCATTCAGTGTTTACTAATGTGATTAGCTGTGATTGGCAACAACTAATCACATGGTACAGATGGGCTCTGATCAGCTCTGCATGTACCATGTGATCACTGTGACCAATCACAGAGCTCATCACAGTACACAATAAATGTGAATGGCATGAATCAAAGCCTTTCATTGTGTACAAATGTCATGTGGTCTGCTGTGACTGGCCACAGCAATCACGTGGTACCGGCAATGCGCCATTACAGTGATCTGTCCAGTGGACATAGCCGATGACAGATCACGATATCTGGACAAAGCCAGTGACAGATCACGATAAGAGAGCGGCCTTTGGGGCTTCAGCTCAGCCGTCATGTTACAATAGGCTGGGCAGGAGGGGGTTAAAGGAACCATGACTTGCATCTATCCAGGTGTTAAATACAGTCATTTATATACAGTAACTTGCATTGACTTAGTATGCTTCTGATACTATTAAAGTATAATCTATTTAAGTATATAAAAAAATCTACTCAAAAAAGTACCTTCTCGTCCTGCAAATCTCCAAATTTCTTTTTTTGGCTGCTGTAATCAAAACTCCTATTAGAGGGAGGCTACATTTGTAATCTATGGTCCTACTGTGTGTAGGAACATAGCCACCCTCTCTTGCTCGCTTCAGAGATGGACAAGGGACTATAGACCATGCATACTGCAGTTCACATGAATGCCAAACAATCAGAAGTTAGAGGGAACAGGAAACAATACAAAGAGGCAGAAAAGCACAGTAAGAATCAATTTCATGAAAAATAGATTACACGGCCTTTAAAGCGGAGTTCCACCCAAAAGTGGAACTTCCACTTTAAGAGAAGGTGACCCCCTGACATGCCATAATTGGCATGTCATTTTTTTAGGGGGGGACCACGGACCCTGTTTTCACAGGATCCCAGGTCCACTTGCTCTCCTGGCGCCGAGGAGCCGGAAGGAAGTTCACCCCCCGACGATCTTCTGGGACACGTCACAGGTCCCAGAAGATACGCCGAGCCATTCACAAGCCGCAGCGCGACTCGCGCATGCGCAGTGAGCGCCCGGCTTTGAAGCCAAAGCCGGGTGCCCACACTTGTGATGCTGGTGCCGCTGAGGGGAGGGGGAGACGAGCGAGCCCTCGGGTGGCCGCATCACTGGAACGAGGGACAGGTGAGTGGCCGATTGTTAAAAGTCAGCAGCTACCCTTTTGGTAGCTGCTGACTTTTAACAGGGTGGAACTCCGCTTTAAGAACTGGATGTGTATGGATTCTTCTTGTAGAATAAAGATAACTTTTAGCGTCACTTAATTTTTACATTTATTTTGCTTCACTTTTTTAGTTCTACCTACTGTATGTTTTAAATGGAATGCAAACACAGTTTAGCTACACTCTCCTTTCCTAGAGTGATCATGGCTTACTCTGTAAACCTGCATTCACTTCAAATATCAGGCTATGCATTTTTTTATATCTCCCTATGGTAGTCTGGTGTTTGAAAACAGGTTCCCTGGGATTACAAGCCTCTGGTCGATCAACCTTACTTTTATGTACAGAGAAGCTGCACATTTTAAAAGCATTTTGCCTGTGAACTGCCAGTAAACAGAATCAGGAATAATCTTTTTTTTTTTTATTTCTATCCTAAAGCACAAAAGAAGCTATAAAGTGATATGTAATGAAAATTTGGCTCTGTCAGACATACTGTGTATTCAACATAATACTTCTGAAAACGGAGAGGTTTTGACTTTTATCCTACTCTTAAAGTTGAGCTTTTATCAAAAATAAAAAATTCCAATGCCCATCTTCCCCTTAACTAAAATGCAGTTTATATATTTTAGAATTGCTAAATAACTTTCTTCAAATTCCTTTAGCTGCAGCCTCCCATTCCTTGCCTAGGTAAAGGTGATATACAGTGGGGATCGAAAGTTTGGGCACCCCAGGTAAAAATTTGTATTAATGTGCATAAAGAAGCCAAGGAATGATGGAAAAATCTCCAAAAGGCATCAAATTACAGATTAGACATTCTTATAATATGTCAACAAAAGTTAGATTTTATTTCCATCACTGACACTTTCAAAATGACAGAAAACAAAAAAAATATTTCAGGAAGCATTTACCATAGCACTTAGGCTGGGTTCACATATGAACCGCATGCGGTTTTTGGGCTGAATTTCGACCTGAAAAGGATCAAAAGTGGCACAGAATTTCTGTGCAAATCTCACCGGACCTGCTGTGGAGATCCATAAAGAGCCGGTCAAAATATCCTGCTATTGCGAATTGGATGTGGGGATCCCTGGCGGTATGATTATTTCAGATTTTTGATGCTGAAAGCGGTACGATTATTTTGCATGGAAATTTGGCGTTTTATATTGTAGGCCTGTAATTCTTAGGAATAACTCACTTAAATCTGTCAAAACAAGAGTCTAGTTAGACATCCGGGTATGATAAAGTTTGAAACATGAAATCATAAATTATAATATAATAAATAACTATAAATAATTATCAAAAATAATAACGTAATAGTAATAAAATGTATTCAATAATGTAATCAAATCAAAAACACTGAAATTTGCTCAGTTGCAGAATTGTCGCTGTCGTCACTTTCAGTGTCTGATGATAAATTTCCCCAAAAATCAGTATCACTCAATTCTGCAAATGATTCTTATTTACTATCGCTGTTTTCTAGCTGATCAAAAACCTCTTTTGACGTAAAGGGACACTTTTTGGTTGCCATGGACATTCTCAAGTTTCCAGGCAGAAAGAATGGCATATATAATATAAAAGTGCATGCAGGGCACCGGACAAACCACTAGGGACAAAGGGGATGTGAAATGACTTCATACAGTAATGTAATCTTGCAGATTACAGTGTAGTGTATGTTCATTGCGTGTTTCACTTTTTGAATTTGCTGCCGGTCTCCATCCCCGTGCGACGCACCGCTCGCAGGGAACGGAGCCTGGCCCACAGAGGCATCGGGCGGCGGACACAGCCCGCAGACACGGCAGGGGACATCGCTGGATCCAGGGGACAAGGTGAGTAATGCTTCCTTGGATCCAGCGATGCAATCCCGAGTGTGGCTCGGGGTTACCGCTAATGGTACTGAAATTCCACCCCGAGCCACACTTGGGATTACCGCCAGGGAGGTTAAAGCTGACTTCCAGGACTTATTGTGGAATGTATTGTGGGCACTGTATGAAAGGCAATGTAGTTCACAAACAGAAAGTATGAAGCCAATAGAAATTGGCTTTGTAACACATGATCCCTGTGACCAATCACACCATTACATAACATAAACAACTGCTGCAGTTAGCAGCTGGCTTTCAATTTCCTCTCACATTTTGCTTGGAAATCTCTGCATACACCAGCCAGTAGCAGTGAAATTCAGTACCAGTGCCAGTAGTACCAAAAATAGTGTCATCTCCCCTCTACTGTATATATCTTGAAATAATCCCTCATCTCTCTTATACTGCACTCCTGCACTTTAATCCCTTCACCCCCATATTTCCTTTGTATGTGACATGAACATTAAACCCTTTACCTCCTGATCCCTCTATGTATGACCATGAGAATAGGCAATTAAGGGGGGATATGATTACCATGTATATTGGGGAGGGGGGGGGTATGATTACCAAGACCGCGTGATGTGATTGCACTTAATTCCTGGTGCCAGCACCATTTATCTCACTTTCTACACTCTCTTACTAAACCTCAACATTTTGTCAGGGAACAGACTCCCTTTGATATGCTTAAATTCTGGGACATTTCGTCAAGCCCTGTCCCTTTCTTACTAGTTTCTGGTGGACGTTTATTCTCGTGATGATCCAGGACTGGGAAAAAGACTTATGGCATACTTTTACAAAAGATTAGAAGAATAGGATACTGTTCTTTGTCCATAAGGTCTGCAACAAATATCAAGAGATCTCTTACATGATCGTAACCAGATGGTATTGGATGCTGTCAGTCTTGGCCAAACTATTTCCTCAGCATAGCTCCCTATGTTGGTGTTGCAGCACACATACAGGTTCTTTCTTACACATCACCTGGGATTGCCCTGCATTACAACCCTTCCGGCAACAAAATCTGGAGATCATTCAGAAACGTATAGGTTTCTCCTTGTGTGATAAACCTTTTTTTCCTTAACCTTACGCTAATGTTTTAAATGGGATACAAGAAACCCTTGTTAAATCACCTATTACATGCTGCCAGGGTTTGTACTCCTAGCTCCTGGAAATGTGCAAACTCACCAACACTGAGACACTGGTTTGCCTGAGTGAATGACATCCAAGAGATGAAAGACCTTACTGCAGCCCTCAGAGACAAAACTTCTGGTCAAAATAAAAAAATGGTACTATTGGGATGCATTTAAATGCTCCTCCTAATGCAAGCAAATGTTGCAAGAGTCTAGTTTCTTTCCATGCTAACACTGGTGCCCTTTTTTCTTAGGCTTTGTTTCTTCTCTTAGCAGCTATATGACTGTTTTAGTTTGTGATGAGTCTAAAATAGTATAACTCTCCCCTCTTACCAAGTTTTTTCTTTCTCTCCCCCATTATGCTTTTTAACTGTATACCCCAATCCTCTGGTTCCCCTCGGGTGGGAGTCTACACTTCTTCCTTCTTTCAGTCCTGTTACCCTAGCTTTCACCTTTTGTTCTGGGTAATCTCCCCAGATATTTCCTAATTCCATAAAATTCTATAAAATGAGGAGCTTCACTGAATATTGTGAGTCAAGATATCTAACTGTAACATCCAACCAGATATTATGCTATGCATTTTCCTTCTATGTTATTTAAACACTGACCTTGTATTTTCTGCTGCAATGTACAGCATTTTGTCAGTTTTGATCCTTGTGGGTATTTCATGCAACTGTTAGTTATTTTTCTTGGTGAAGCCTTCACTTAAATAAAAAAATATTTAAAAATAAGTTTGCCTTTAGGCCCCTTTCACACGTGTGCGACTTGTCCTGCGATTTGGGACTGCAAAGTCACATGACAAGTCGTACCCCATGATTTTCAATGCGTACCATTCATATCTGTGCGACTTCAAGTCGCAGTGACCTCAGGATTACACAGACATTGGTTAAAGTCGCATCAAAATTGTGGCAAAAATTGCGGAAAAAAATTGCCGCAAAATCTCAGTAAAATCGCTCAACTTTCAAGTCGCACAAGTGTGAAAGGGGCCTTAGTTATACTTTAAAGTCATTAGGATAAGGGGGCACACTTTATGGCTGAAATAAAAGAGATTTAACCTCCACATTCAAAAAGTCTTCTTCACAACAACAGCAGTGAAAATGTGGAATAGACTCTTCCAGGAACTAGTTCTGCCCAGCTCAATTGATTGTTTTAACCAGTGGCTTGACTGCGGCAACTTGGCTCGATATTGCA
This sequence comes from Glandirana rugosa, assembly GCA_018402905.1. Classification (NCBI taxonomy): domain Eukaryota; kingdom Metazoa; phylum Chordata; class Amphibia; order Anura; family Ranidae; genus Glandirana; species Glandirana rugosa. The sequence continues at coordinate 875,330 of BLSH010152934.1, forward strand.
GACCTCCATCACCTGACGGCGGCTGCGAGATCGTGGATCGTGGGCCTCCGGAAGTGCATGCTCACTGTGTAGAGGGGGAGCCAGGGAGCAGGTAGGACGGACTCGATGTCCACTGGCTACCCACGATCGCTCCACCGCAGTGACAGAACAGGGATCTGCCTGTGTGAACAACGAATCTCCTTTCTGACAGGGGAAAAGGAGTGTGATCATATGCTTCCTGTACATGGGAGCAGCGATCACTCTCCTTCCCCACTCAGCCCAGCCCCACACAGTTAGAAACACTATCCAGGAAACACACAAAACCCTTTGAGCACCTCCTAGTGTTAACCCCTTTCCTGCCAGTGACATTTACACAGTAATCAGTGCATTTTCATAGCACTGATTGCTGTATAAATGTCAGTGGTCCCAAAAAAGTGTCAAAAGTGTCCGATATGTCCAACGCAATGTCGCAGTCCTGCTAAAAACCACAGATCACCGCCATTACTAGTAAAAAAATAAATTAATTCTCATCATTCGTAAACGCGGCAACTTTTGCGCAAACCAATCAATATACGCCGATCGCAATTTTTTTTTTACCAAAAATATGAGGAAGAATATAAATCGGCCAAAACTGATGAATAAATTAGTTTTTTTATATTTTTTTTGGATATGTATTTTTAGCAAAAAGTAAGAAAAATTGTTTTTTTTTTTTTTGCAAAATTGTCACTCTTTTTATTTGTTTATAGCAGTGATCAGAAGTGACGTAGAGGTGATCAAATACCACCAAAAGAAAGCTCTATTTGTGAGAAAAAAAGGACGTCAATTTAGTTTGGGTACAATGTTGCATGACCGCTCAATTGTCCCTTGAGGGATCAGGAAGAATTTTTTTCACCTACTGGAGCAAACTGAATCATGCTTTACAGGGTGTTTTTTTTTACCTTCCCCTGGATCAACTATGGTATAGAATTCTGTATGTGGAGGTTTTCTATCTATTTATTTATTTATGTGTCTATTGTATTGGTTGAACTAGACCAACTTGTGTTTTTTAACCTAACTACTGTATGTAACTATGTGTTTTAATGAAAATCTGCACACAGTATTTGCCCTTACAGTTCTGAACTTTAAAATATATCTGTGTTGCTTACTGCCACACTGTTTACACTTCAGTAGCTTCTTCAAAGAGGGAAAACTCTTAAATCTATTGTAAAGATTTGTTTTCTTTTTAATAACAAACATGTCATACTTAAGCGCTCTGTGCAAAGATTTTGCACAGAGCAGACCGATCCTCCTTTTCTGGGGTCCGTTGGTGGCGCTCCTTCGCTCCTCCTCTTCGGACGATTTCCATGGGGGCACCCATGTGGGCGCGCTCCTGAATCCTGCTGTTGCGTTCATTGACACAGATGCCAGGACTTGGCCCCGCCCCCGCCTCCTGTGTCACTGGATTTGACTGACAGCTGCGGGGGCCAATGGCTTCTGCTGCTATCAATCTATCCCATGAGGACCCGAAACAGCGGCTGGAGTTGCTGGGCTTGTCCTCGACGCTGGAACGGATCAGCTCAGGTAAGAAAAAGGGGGGCTCTGGGGGGCAGCTGCAGCAAAAATGTTTTTTCACCTAGAATGCATTAAGGTGAAAAACCTTGAGACTTTACAACTCCTTTAATTCCTAGTTAAAGGATACAGAGTTTCAGCTAACACATTTTTAAATAATTTTTTAAGTGAAACAAAAATGGTGCAATAAATAGTTACATAAAAGATGTTACAAAACAGACATACAAATCAGTAAAATAAAAGAGTTAAGACCACTTACAGAGTAAGTCCAAACTGGTGTTTGCAAGAGTCTCTGGCTTTTTTAATGAGACTCTTAGTAACCTTAATTGTTTTAGGGCAAAAACAAAGGTTCCAGCTCCAAATGCACCAGTTTTTCTTGTTCCCTGGAAAGGTGTTGTAGCGCTAACTCCATCCAGTTAAAGGGTCTGAGAAGAATGTTGCAAGTGTGCTGGATTATTTTATTATGCCCAGCGGGCACACCCATAATTCCAATTATCCTAGGTACATCTGTATTTATATATGGCAAGGTTTTACAATCCAAAAACCAACATATTATTTAGCAGAGTTTGGAGTTGGTGTCTAACTACTCTGCATGTGAACTTTATTGGATATGTCAACCTTCCTGACTGTCTAGCATAGACATGAGATTTAAATTTTACCATTTTTGTTAACATTTTGTCAGTTTTGAGGAAATAAGGACGGCACTGTATTTAGTACATATGTCCATATTCTCCCCACACAGTTTGGGATTTGTCAAACCTCACTATCATCTCATTAATAATTTCAGGACTGCATTAATTTGTATTTTTATATCTGCCTGGAGTTCAGCTTTCAGCATTAGCCCTGAATCTAGCGTAAAGCAACTACAGCCAAGCAGAAACAAACATGCCCAACAATATGAAAAAAATCTTTAGATCTGAACTTCAGGAGGTGGTGGAGTAAACTTTGAAGCTAGCCAGCAAAAAAAAAAAAATAATAATAATAATAATACTAATATTAATAATACTTTGTTTAACTACCCAGTTAAAAACAGAGGTTATAACTGCAGCCTCCTAAAAAAAACATACCATATAAATAAAGAAAAATAAAGGGGAACATATTTTTTTTTCAAGCAAATGTCATCTGTGTAGCTTAATGAGCAAAATTATGAGTTTTCATTTTGGTATTACATAAATTATAAGGTGAATACTGTGCTAAGTGGAAAGTGCTAAACAGAAAAAAGGGGGATAGGTGAGCTGCTACACAACAACCAAACCAATTGCAAATAAATGTATATTATATATATATATATATATATATATACAAAAGTGTATGGGCGAATGGGTAAATATTGAGAGATCAAACAAACAACTAAAGTGCTAGTGCAGAGATGGGTGACTTAACTCCAAATCTATCAAAAGTATGACACATATTATATGTAGTCCCACAATAAATATGATTAAGAGTGGGTCGCAATTAACAGTCTTATATGTTCAAGAAAGTGGAAAATAGTGCAAAAAGGTGCAAAAAATCAAGTCCCAGGGAGGTAATGTGCAAAACAAATGCAGGTGAGCTCATCAATAATGTTCAAATAAATATTCAAACGGAGTTGGCAATCCAGTGGAGTGATGGGTGGGATGAAGTAAGTGGCATGCAGAACTCTATAGCAGTGTTCCCTAACTCCAGTCCTCAAGGCCCACCAACAGGTCATGTTTTCAGGATTTCTCTCAGATGAAAGTGGTAATTACTAAGGCAGTGAAACTGATCAAATCACCTGTGCAAAATAATGGAAATCCTGAAAACATGACCTGTTGAGGACTGGAGTTAAGGAACACTGCTCTATAGGATCCGACAATATATAAAGGCTTACCAGAAATCTATATATTCACACCTGTATATATATGGAACACGGGGACGTCTTATGTACCAGGAGATCCAGCAGAATCGTCACACACTCCGGCACTGCTCGGGGCTCCCACACGGGGTGATGGAGGGGTCATCTTGTGGACATCCTTATGGGTAACACTCCAGCCATAGAACAGGTGTATGAAAAGAAGAAGACGCCTCACATAGCATAAAATCTTTGGGATAAGGGGCTTTATTGGAGGAAGGGACTAGGATGTCCCCAAGATGACCCCTCCATCACCCCATGTGGGAGCCCTGAGTGGTTCCGGAGTGTGTGACGATTCTGCTGGATCTCCTGCTACATAAGACGTCCCTGTGTTCCATATATATTCAGGCGTGAATATACAGATTTCTGGTAAGCCTTTAATCCTAATATTGACCTATAGAGTTTTGCATGCCACTTGCTTCATCCCACCCATCACTCCACTGGATTGCCAACTCCGTTTGGATATTTATTTAAACATTATTGATTAACTCATCTGCATTTGTTTTGCACATTACCTCATTGGGACTTGATTTTTTGCACCTTTTTGCACTATTTTCCACTTTCTTGAACATTTAAAACTATTAATTACGGCCCACTCTTAATGATATTTATTGTGGGACTACATATCATATGTGTCATACTTTTGATAGATTTGGAGTTAAGTTACCCTTCTCTTCACTAGCACTTGTTTGCTTGATTTCTCAATATTTACCTATTCGCCTTCCACTCCAGACTTGAGCGCTACACTTTTTGTATATATATATATATATATATTTGCATTTGGGTATTACAGTATGTGGTGAAAGAAACCACTTTGCTCATTCCTAGTAACTAGTAGAATCTCTGATCAAATGAGTCCCAAAGTGTGTATGCATGTGTAAGCGTGTGGTAAGGATATTAGTGTTGCTGTATGACAGTGCTACATACATAAAGGAAATAAATGAATCACAATTGGATTTAACCATTGATTGTATATTATTGATCATTACCTGTAGTCTCTATGGGTACAGTCATCATTATACCATTCACTGTGACAGTCACATTCCAGGGTGCAGCCTTCTCCATACACCGAATATTCTGTTGCATTTTCTTCTCCCGGAACCACATAATGGTTTTCAATTACTCTGAAAGAAAAGAAAAATAAATTTTTTCATTTACATGTATTAATGTTTAAACTGAATCACATGTCAAATATGTAAAGTCCACAACTTCCAGACTTCAGGACTACAGCTTTCCAAAGATTTTGTGATAAATGTAAATTACATAAAACATAGACTATTATATAAAAAATATGTTGACACACACATTAAAACAATAACATCACTCCAGTGTTTGCTACTTCAGTTTAAAACAGGAAAAAAACACAGCAGAGAATGTAAGGTAACCTAAAAAGTCCTCAAAAATAACCCTAGAACAAATAACCAATTTTCACATACAGATACAAGTCTCTGGGCTCAAGTGTATGTAAACCCTAACAATGAACTTTCCTGTGCTCCCTCCCTTTGGTTTGTTAACCACCTCCTTCCCATGCCTTTTCTGACACTTCGCCCCTACATGTAAAAATCTACTTTTTTGATAGAAAATTACTTAGAACCCCCAAACATTATATATATATATATATATTAGCAGGGACCCTATAGAATAAAATAGTGGGTGTTGCAATTCTTTAAGTCACATGGTATTTGCGCAGTGGTTTTTTAACCACAACAGTACCTGGCACGAAAACCCCCTTCCTGTCCAGGCCATTTTTCAGCTTTCAGTGCTATCACACTTTGAATGACAATTACTCAGTCATGCAACACGGTAACGCGTTTATGGTACACTGAATTTCTTAACGTTGTGGGTGATAAAATAAGATATCCCAGGGACGATTATATATATATATATATATTACAAACCCCCAAGATTCATTAAAAGATAGTTTTTTCATCTAAAAATGTACATCCCCGCTTCACAGTCTTTTCCGTACCCTTCCTCCACCAATTGTTTGGTTTCCCTCCCTCGTGTCCTTTCAAGTAACAATCCCAAATGTATGTGAACTCGGGTCTCTGAACATAGACATACACTTTTAACCAATAAACAAGATCCCAATAAAAACTCCTGAAAAATCCAATGGAATGTAAGAGACGA
>BLSH010152934.1:910102-924308 GCA_018402905.1 Glandirana rugosa
AAGTTCTGCGGACGCCCATGATAACAGGCACAATGAAAAGTTTTTTTTTCAAAATGTTTGGTCTTTTTTCATTTGTTCAGCAAAAAATAAAAAACCCAGTGGTGATTAAATACCACCAAAAGAAAGCTCTGTCTCAAAAAATGATAAAAATGTCATATGGGTACAGTGTTGCATGACCGCACAATTGTCATTAAAAGTGTGACAGCACTGAAAGCTGAAAATTGGCCTGGACAGGAAGGGGGTAAAATTGCCCAGTAGGCAAGTAGTTAACCTGACGACGCTGGTCTCCCACATATATGCAGCGTCACGAAAGCAGGTCTTTTTCTGCGACACTGCATATACATGCTCCAGCATTTGGCGCTGGAAATTCCCTACATAGCGTGCTCCCAATATGGAACCCAAACTGTCCCCAAAAGCTCCACGTCTCATACATCCTTCAGAAGCTGGGAGATCTGGCTCCTGATCACATGATCACTGTGATAGCCTATCACATACCCAATCAGTAAAACCTGTTCCTGTACTCATTCTCCTCTGAGTGGTGAAAAACAAGTTTTATCTTTTTCTCCTAGTTAGAGGAGAAGAAGGGAACAACAAAAAAAGAAGGTGTGAAAAAACAAAAATATTAATAAATATAAAGTAACTAGATCAGGGCTTGATCTAGGTTGTGTCACTGATAGGGGTCAAAAGTTTGGGTTGGGGCCAAAGGTCAAGTTAAAGGTCAGTTCTAGGTAGAATAAAAAAAAAATAATTTAGCATGTTTTAGGTAGAAAAAAAAAATAAAATATGCACTTGGCCCTACTACGGGTATAAACAACAAATATTTCACATATATGGTATTGTCACAAATGTTAGGGGTAAGATCATTTTGTTTAGGGGTTTTTTGTGGTGGTGGGTCATAATAATGGCAAAACATATTTTTGTTACTATTTTGGGTCATTTTCCTTTGATAATAAAAAAAAACAGGAGATATCCATACCAAAATAAGGTATAATTTACCTAAATAAACTAAGAAGTTGTGATGATAGGTACAGTTTTACTAACACATCACGTCACATCAATATTACAAAACTGCATTCAGGCGTGAAGGTCTGTTTTACTTTCAGGCATTAAGGAGTTAAAGAAGAACTATGGCCTCCCATTTAAAAAAAAATGTGCTGCAGCACTTGAATGTAAGTGCATCTGCACTTCAGTTTTTCATTAGTCTGCCTGCAAAGTCTCACAAATACCCATTGATCCTGGTGGTGGCTATCAGCATATTCTCTGTTGATTCATAAGCCTGCAGTTTGTCAAAAAGCAGCTGGCCACATTTAGTTCTCCTCGCAGCTTTCTGGATTTACAGCGCTGTCTTTGCTTCTGTAGCCCTCCCAATGTGAGCTACAGTGTCTGGCGGGACGTTTGCATAAGCAGACATTGGTTTTCCATTTATTGCTCAATTACTATCATTTTAGAGCGTACAAATAAAATATAAATTACCTTCATTGTTCATGCAGAACATCGCCTAATCCTGGTTGACTTTGTTCTTCCTGGAATTCTATGTAATATTATCCATAGGAGAGTTCATTTGTAATCAAGTATCCAATTTTATGGTAAATGTTTACTTACATTTGGCGTCCATGTTGATCTTCTCTGGTCAGTACTCCTTCTTTCTCCATGAGCATCTGCCGAAAAGTTCCAACTTTTTGGCGTATTTCCTCTTCTGAGTACCTAACAAAAAAATGCAATGATTATAGTTATAGCCAGTTGTCCAAATACTACTTTATATTTTAATGTTATCCTAAATTTATATATAACCATAGTATTCCATAACACTTTACAGTAGGGTGCATAGTGGATATACTGTACTTACACTGGTAACAACACAGAACACATATTGTTACATTACCTTATGAAAGAGGAACATTTTTACAGGAGCATTTACTATTATCTCATGCAATTTTACCTTCACAATTTTAACATGACACCTTTAAACTAGGTGAAATAACAGTTATTGGGATCAAAATTGCTTTAGCTTTTCACCTGCTAACAAATGAAAATCTACTTAGTGCCCAGCATAGCAACGGTTTCATCATGCTACATGAGCATTACAGGATTTTAGAAAATATAGGTTTAAAAAATGACTTTAAATTATTATTATTATAAAAAAAACTTTAATCCTGCCTTGATCTGTGGCAAGTGTGCACTAGCAAGAAGCACAAGCATTCTCTTCCTCACTTCCCAGCTTCCATATATAAAATGAGGAGAGGTCTTAATGGTCTATGGAGTAAGGTTTATCCCCAGGTTTCATATCTGCATCAGGGGCCGCAGTGCCAGTATAACTGTTAATATTGTATTGTACAATAATTATTTTTCTTTTTTGTAAAAAAATGTGAAAACCTAGCATAGCAAAACATACAGCTTTGCCATGTATTTTAAGCTGTGTGTTTTAGGAGAATGGTACACGTTATCTGCAGTTTATATCTTAGTTTTTAATGGCATTTCTTATGAAGGACATTTCAGTTATCAGTCAAGACTGCCAATCTTCAACGCTTAGTCCATGAGCCACAGTTAAAAAAAAATGATTATATAATATATATAAATATTTGCTAAAGCAGGTTTTAAAGTGAAACTTTCTGGACTGGAACATAGGAGCTGCCATTGCTGACTTGGTAATACAGATGCAGAATCCATTACTGTCATGCATTCCTTGCTTCAACACCTAGTAAGTAACTATCTTGAAACAAACATGCAATCAGTGAAGTACAATAAATATGAACTCCTATACTGCATACTTGTTCCCAATAAATGTCCTCCTAGGTAGTGAAGCTGGGATCAGAATAACAGTGCTGGATCATACATATTTTAAAGAAAACCTGCATTGGAAAAAATACAAAGAATGCTATTATTGAGTCCATCCTAAGAATGATAGATGTCTGGCTCTTGTCTTTTAAATGTTCTAAGTTATTGATTTAGAAGTATGCAGATTAGAAAGTCAGAGTAGGTAGCCGTGTTGTTGACTTTGAAAGCATGGATACCATTAGATTCATTTATCAGCCAAGAAACAAATATTTTTACAAATAGTATCAATGTCAGCCTCTATATTTTATCACTACAGCTTTCTTTTAAAAGCAGCTCAGCAATAGCAGCTCTCTTATTTCTACCACAACAGGTTTTAAGGCATCTATACAGATTTTTCCTGAAATATAATTTGGCTAAACAAAACAAAAAAAACATACATTGCTGGTGTTTGTTAAGCCCAAACACTATAAATAGTTTGGTTATATGTAGACTTTTACAAATTATCTGGCCTTAAGAATCTTCCATTACCAGTGAAAGCTATTGCTGTTTTGTTCTGGACTTATTTTTGAAGACTTAAAAGACAAATCAGAACAAATATTCCACATTTTCCACGATTCACACACACTGCTTCCACCACCAAGTCATGATTTTGCTCCATGAAGCCATTTTTTTAAATGACTGTACTATTTTTACCAGTATACATGGGGTTTCATTTTCAGTTGACATTTTTCAGTTATTCAGTTATTACCGATGCTACTACTGTTTTGCTTTATGTGGCTTACATATGTATGGATGTTATTATGAGTAATGAACCTAGGTATTTTTGAAACCTAAACTGTCTACATATTGCACCAAGCCTATGAAAATTCTAATACCCAGTGGTACTCGTGTTGCACAAAGTTTTTAATTTACCGCACAGTTGTTACACTACTACTATATAAAACCAAAGTTAAGTCATAAATGAAAAAACAGTCAGCACACGCAACATTATTTAAAGTTAATAAGATATGTCCCTTTTGCTGCTGGCTCCTGCAATTGCTGAAATCTTCTTCCAACCAGCAACGCCACTGTACTCTTCCAGTGTGGCGGATGGCAGTGGTTATTGGAGCCAACAGACCTGTGGCAGACCTGAACTTTCTGCCTACTTCCTCCATTCATAGAAGCTGTACTATAACTTGAAATTAATGAAAAAATCACCACATTTCAAAAGACAAAATCTGATAAAAAAAAAAGACAGTAAACTGACCACAGAAAGCTGTTGTCCAGCCAAAACTGATATTTCAGTTTTTGGTGAATGTTGGGCAGTTAAATTGTCTAATAGTGTCTTGTATACCACAGAGACTAGTACTTCGAGCTCAGGAATTTTATTATTTTTTATACAGAAAGGAACAGGAGGAATGCAAATTTCCCAAAGGCGGGGGTGAGCTCCCACACCCATAAAATTGGGGCAGGAGCAGAGCCAGAAATCACAGCAGGAAGATTGTGCTTTTTACAGTAAATCTTTAAGATTCTATAGCATACAGATGGGCTACAGTCTCTTTTTAATTTTTTACTGTGGTATCTAGTTGGGAAGGGGTCACCCTCTCTGTCTTTCCTGGTGACCAAAATCATACAGTTCCTACTGGAAGAGGAGGTATAGGGGAATCTTCTAATAGGATACCCTGTTTGTTCTGATGGCAATTTAGCTTCACTTTGGAGAGATTTCCTTTCCCTTTCTGTTGTGTTTTAAGGAACTGAAGGGAAATCATCCGGTGGGACAGAGACAGCAGGGTACCCTATAAAAAAAAGCATTGGCTATTGCACTTTGGACAGATAGGTCCATAAAGGGAAGAGAAAGAGAGAAATTGGAACAGTGTTGATTGAGCAACAGAAAAGAAAGTTGCTAAAGTTGGCATATGCCTCTTCCCGGGATGTTAATGCAATGCAAATAAAATGTAAGTGTTTAGCAAGATGGTAAAACCTATAACACCTATAAGAGCACATAAATATCAATCAGAGAAATCACTGTTATGCTGGCGTGGATGTAATGCACAGAAAACAATGTATCACATATGGTGGGAGTCATCTAAAATACAAGAATTTTGGGGAAGGGTTGCACAGATAATACCAGAAATGAGTGAAATGAAAATGTCTATAAACCTGTAGACATATTTGTTTCACAATACAGAGAAATCTATAGCACAGTATAAAAGGTCACTTATTCCCCATTTATTGAATGTAGCTATGGGACTTATCGAAAATTCTCAGATATATGGGTTTAAGTAATGTAAATGTAATATAAAAATACACGACCCTTATATCACAATAGAGCATGGATGGAGGGAGGGGGAATGAGTTAGAAAAGAGGAGACGGGGAAGAAGGAAGGAATGAGAAAGGAAAGGGGAAGGAGAGAGGTAAAGAAGGGAGGGGAATGGAGGAAAAGGAAAAGGGAAGGCAGAGAACAAAGGGAAATGAGAAGAAAAAAGGAAGGGAAGGAAAGAAAAAAAAAGAAAAAAAGGAAAGATAGTTTAGGTGTAGTAAGTGGAGAATGGAATGGCCAAGAGGAAAAGTGAGTTCCGTCTTCTAAGGAAGCAGTGTGTATAAGGAGCTTGGCGATGAGGGATTAATGAATTATTATTGATTTTTTATTTTTTGGGAGGATAAGAGGTGTGGAGAGGTTATGATAAGCACGGATAAAGTGTAGAGGTGGTATGATGTATATGCATTTTTAACTTACCTAGGACCAATAGCAATAAAAAACATAACCTTGCACTTCTCAGCACTTCTTTGTGCTATATAGAAACATGATCCAAAATTTCCCCAAGACGTACAATCCAACAGTGGCAAAATAAAGGTATAATGCAAGTTCCAATATTGCTTAGGAAGCAAGTAGATATAAAAAGAGGTACAATGTATTGAACAACATTTTAGTTAATCTAGAAAGCCATGTTAAAAGCAAACCAAACCTTGCAACTTTTCAGTCAGTTTGTCATTGAATTTTTCAGCCAGGGGCCCATTGTTCAGTATTAAATTAATACTGTCCTTTTCAATGATTACTGAATACATGTTAACTGGTTTATCAATAAGAGCTTGTTCACATCTTAGTGGTTTAGTGCAGCAGTATACCGTACAATGACTAAACACAGATATTTATTCAGTGGTTCAGTTCAAATCTATACAATTATATGCATTGCTTTGACAGAGTGCTCCCAAATTCCTGCATGAAGCAGTCTGGGTACATTTTAAATGCAGTGCAATGGTAGGCTTAGTTCTAATGCCGGGTACATACGATGGACTGAACGAAAAAACCCCCAAAAACGTACAGATCGCCGTACTAACACATCCGATGTTAGTGCGATGATCTCCCAGCTGAGCTATTGTGTTTTGACAGGGGGGCTGCTCCCCCCAAACAGAGTGATCATAGTCATCAGAACATCCTCTTCTGTCAGATGAGGAGCTGTACACATGGGCCAAAAGTTGGTAACTGCCGAACTGAAGGATTTTTAGCCCATGTGTACCTAGCTTAAGTCTACTCACCACAGCTTTCAAACTGTATTTTGGAATCTGAGTCACAAAGCATTACAGAGAGCAATGATAAAATAAAAAAACTTGTTTTTCCATAGCCATGAGAAATCATATGCTACTAATCTGACTAAACTAAGGTTACCAGATTTTAACAATTAAGTCCAGAGGTACCCTATTGACCACATTCCAGATTTAAACCCTGTGCACAAAACCACACCCTCATTTGTACTCATACCCACAAAACCAGGCTTCCATTTTTAACATGCCCAGAAACAATTAGTCATAGACTTACGAAACAAAAAGCAGACATTCAAGGTATAAATCCAAAATACCTTAGGTACTATAAGAAGGCAAAGGATGCAGTGCTATGGCCAATTGTGGGTGTGCAGTGGGCATGGCTTAAAGGGGTATGGCTAAATTAAGCCTGCATCTATGCTACCATGGGTCAAGAGGGTGTAAAGCATAGAGTGCAGGGGTCAGGAATAAGTAACATTGAGAGCTCAGGGGGTCAGGATTAAATAACGCATAGAGCTCAAGGATCAGGATTAAGAAATGCACATAATTCAGGGGTCAAGATTAAGTAATGAACATAATTCAGGGGTCAGGATTAAGTAATGCACAGAGATCAAGGGTTGGGTTAGGGGCATTTAAATAGCAGATTGCATCTGGTTGGGTGTCCTTCATGTCTCACGTCTACCGTCAGTGCCCCAGTCAAGGGTCCAGCTGCCCAGCATGGTCCCCGGGAGCCTGGCACTGTACTGCACTACAAAGTGCAGGATCCAACTAAAGTCACACTGAGTAGCTGAAAAGGTCAGCAGAAAATGGCAGAGCTGGAGTGGCCTGCAGACGAGAGACAACATAAATTGCCACACAAGCTGCTCTAGAGGTGCCATTTTGAACTGACTCTTGTGCAATGTGACTCAAGTTGGAGCCTGTACTTTGAAATGCAGTTTAGTTTATATCTTTTGGTGGCACACTCCCCTTCCTAAGTCCCTGCTTAAGTGAATAACTTGTGCAGTGACCTCTGTTTTGTAAATGTACACTCTTCCTTCCAATTGCCACAACCACACACACACTACGCTGGAGCCCTGCCATCTGCCTTGCAGGACACCCTCATCCTCTATGATATTTACTAACAAGTGGAGCTCACCATCTCCTCAGCTGTATAAGTGCAGACCAGAGAAACTTTGTGATTGGTGGAGATGCTATAAAACAGTCAGTGACAGCAAGAAATGGGAGCAAAGGAGGCAGGGCTGGTTAATTTATACATCATTATTACTCATTGCATTGCTTTGATCAAAGTCAATAGGCAAAGTATTGTCAGTGCAAAGTAAAAGGGCAATTTATTAGTGAATGCTCATATTAGTGTGTATATACTGTTGTATATAGTGCAGGGCATTGCTTTATATTAGAAGTTATATATAACAGAAGTATGAAGAATGGCTTGTTAAAGTTCTTCAGCCAGGTTACATGCTAAACACATAATCACTTTTATCTATCCAACACAATGTAAGCCAGCTGCCAAAAGATGAACAATAACACAATCAAGAATAGAGCAGACAAGTACATACTTACTGTCCACCTGACATATTGTCATAGTTACTTGTATTTATTGAAACTGAAAGATGACCTACCGTAGTCTCTTTGATGAAAGCACTTAAAGTGTAATTCCACCCAAAAGTGGAAGCTCTGCTTTTCTGCTCCCCCCCCCCTCCAGTGCCACATTTTGCACCTTTCGGAGTGGAGGGGGGAATGGATACCTGTCAAAAACAGGTACCCGCTCCTGCTTCCGTGTAAGGGCCTACCTCATTTGTGGCCCCTCCTCCTTCACCCCGCTGCTTTCTGGGAGACACACACAGGTCCCAGAAGACAGCGGGACCATTCAGAAAGCTCAACGCTACTCGCACATGCGCAGTAGGAAACAGGTGGTGAAGTCCCAAGGCTTCACTATCTGTTTCCCTTAGTAAGGATGCCAGCGCCAGCACCAGAAGCTGGTGAACGGGTCGACTTCGGATGCCAACATCACGGCTCCCTGGACATGGCAAGTGTCCTGACAGTATATTAAATGTCAGCTGACTTTTAATTTTTTCAATACAAACTAGAACTCCTCTTTAAATAAAATTGACCTCGTTCATTGTAATGTGCTTATGCACGCAGACGCAAACAAGTGCCTTGTATCCTTCATTAAAAAAAAATAGAAAAATCTGCATTTTTATTCAGTAAATGGCTCCTATATGCGCGCGAATGTGCGTAACAGCGCACAAATACGCAAAATTGTGCACAAATGTGGCCATTATTTACAATCTGCAGAACAAATGTTTTGCAAGGCAGTGGTCATCTTGGAGGTGTGTTTGGGGTCACCATCATGTTGGAATACTGCCCTGCGGTCCAGTCTCCAAAGGGAGGGATCATGCTCTGCTTCAGTATGTCATGGTACATGTTGGCATTGAACTGTAGCTCCCCAATGCCGGCAGCACTCATGCAGCCCCAGACCATGACACTCCCACCATCATGCTTGACTGTAGGCAAGACACACTTGTCTTTGTACTCCTCATCTGGTTGCCGTCACACACGCTTGACACCATCTGAACCAAATACGTTTATCTTGGTCTTATCCAACCACAGGACATGGTTCCAGTAATCCATGTCCTTAGTCTCCTTTTCTGTGCATCATCTTTAGAAGAGGCTTTCTTCTGGGACGACAGCAATGCAGACCAATTTGATGTAGTGTGTGGTGTATGGTCTGAGCAATGACAGGCTGACCTCCACCCCTTCAACCTCTGCAGCAATGCTGGCAACACTCATATGTCTATTTCCCAAAGACAACCTCTGGATATGACACTGAGCACGTGCACTCAACTTCTTTGGTCGACCATGGCGAGGCCTGTTTTGAGTGGAACCTGTCCTGTTGCACCACTGTCTGGTCTTGGCCACTGTGCTGCAGCTCAGTTTCAGGGTCTTGGCCATCTCCTTATAGCCTAGGCCATCTTTATGTAGAGCAACAATTATTTTTTCAGATCCTCAGAGAGTTCTTTGCAGTGAGGTGCCATGTTGAACTTCCAGTGACCAGTATGAGAAAGTGAGAGCAAAAATACCAAATTTAACACACCTGCTCCCCATTCACACCTGAGACCTTGTAACACTAAGGAGTCACATGACGCTGGGGAGAGAAAATGGCTAATTAGGCCCAATTTAGACATTTTCACTTAGGGGTGTACTCACTTTTGTTGCCAGAGGTTTAGACATTAATGGCTGTGTGTCGAGTTATTTTGAAGGGACAGCAAATTTACACTATTATACAAGCTGTATACTCACTACTTTACATTGTATCAAAGTGTCATTTCTTCAGTGTTGTGAGGGGTGTACTCACTTTTGTGAAATACTGTATATCATAGATGTTTCTTAAAAGTCAGCACTGCTGCAGCTAATACTATGTATGTTGTGCGTTTCTGTGAAAACATGTGCTGGTAGCTATTGATGTCCTGCAAGTTGGAAATCTCTGTGCAGGGTGAGGTTGAGAGTGCCCCTGTCACATGCTGATGGCAGAGGTGGATTTTGAGACTTCTGCCATCACAATACTCTTGTTTTCCTCTTTTCTCCAACTATTTCTATCTTCCTGGCTGCTTGCATCTTAATTTCTGTCCTCTCCATATCTTAGCCATTCCATGGCGCACTGCTATCATAGTTGCACTCAGCAGTTAAAAAATGTGCTATCTTTTTTCTCTATGTAAAAACAGACTCTTAGCAAGCATGAAATATAACTATTTATGTGTACATTTGAAGCAAGACAAATAAAAGCACCTCAAAAGCAATTCAAAAATATATCTTCTGTGCTTTCCATAAATGAGTAATTTTCTTTTTTTTTTTTTGAAATATCAAACACAAGCCTTTTAAAATGATGGACTGAAATGGATGGTTGATGCTGCCATAGAAACTGTGCAGCAGTAACAAGAAATAAAATTCCACACCTCACCAGAAGTAATGACTAATACGAATGAATGTACTGAGTGACGCTTCATGTATCTGCACAAGATTACTATTGATATAGCACAGTGTCATTGTTTTAAGAAACAAAAGAAACACACAAGAGCAATACTGCAAAAGGTATATATATATATATAAAACTTAGGTTAATGGTGGAAATAGAGCCAGACCCAAAATTACACCAATACCAGGGAATGCAGAATAAAGTGCACCCTTTTTTTTTTTTATAGATGCTTGTGTTCCATTAGTAAACAGTATACACAAGAGCATATTGAGCCTTGTTTAAAGTGGTTGTATACTCTCCAATCGTTTTCAGCTAAGGAAGTTGACATCTTAGCCTCTGTTTAATCTGCAACTGCCATGATGCTGCACATGTGATCCATTATGACACCACCCATTGGATGGTTTGCTAGTTTGGTTGAGAGCACAATCAAGGAGACAGCTAGCATTTCCGGCATGCCGGGAATATTAACTCTTCTTTGACACTATCAAATCGATGGGTAGGCAACCGCTTTAACTAATAACTGACCCTATGTAGATGCTTTAACCTGTTTTGTCTTTTTCTAGTTTTTTCCACCACATAAAAAAAAACAAGAATCATAAGGAATGTTCTTCCTTAACATAGTGGGGTCACCGACTACCCCTGCCTCATAGCGCTTATGTCATGATTGACTGTACCACCTTCAGAGTTTCAACATGTTATCACTGTCTACCATTAAGTTATTGTCCACATTGCAACATCGTTTTTATAATGGTGTGATGGCCCTTAGACTGGAGTTATATCCTAACAATGTGGTATTTTATTTTTTATTACATTTCGTTTCTAGTGTAATTTGCACTTTTGTCTATACTTATTCTGTATGTTTATACCAATGGATGTTTTCATCATGTGATGGCATGTCATACTATTGTGTTCTGTTGCGTACCTTAAAAAAAAAAAACAATCAGAAGCCCGACACAAATTTAGAATAGGCTAGCGTAGCGAATGTCTTCAATGTAAAAAATGCTCTTACTACATGCACTCAGCCTTCTATAGGTCTGTGAAAATGATAGCGAACAGTTTTCTACTGAATTTTCTATATTTATCCATGATTTGATTGCCTATTTGACTGAAATTTGCCCTAAATTGTATGCTAAATATTCACCTTATGCTTCAAGCCAAATTAGTAGATAATTTGGCCAGGTTTATCCAGTGAAAATGACATTCCTTTACATTCCGCAACCTATTTTTAACTAAAATTCACGTGGCTGAGTTGCTGTTTTAAAACAGTTTTACCAGAAAATACAGGTTCTGTACTTCTATTGTTACATGTTGCTTATATAAACAAATTAAAAAGTAAAATAGCATAGTTATTTCCCTCCCAGGACCTACCAGCCTAGCACGCCAATTAATTGGGCTAGTATCCACGTGGTAAGAGAGCAGCAAGTGTGCAATCCTTCTGCCATTCTGATACTAGCCTGCCATCCTTTAGTATTCAGGGGGGTCCTTTGAAAGGGGTTCTTGCCAGTAAAATGGCCATCATCCTTTTAAAGTACCAATGCCCAATGCCTATGGGCACCTGTCTCTTCAGCATCCTCTTTGCTCAAGATGGGCGCATATGTTTCAGCTACCTGGCCACTATGGGAGGGCCAAGCTGTGATCGTCCACTCCATGGTGAAGCAATTATTGAGTCCCTTGATTCCAACCAGTTCACAATGGATGTGGGGAAGCAAAGTCAATAAATAAACTGGCTTAAAACCAATTATGTACAGTGATGTCAAGGTCTTAGCAGTGAGGAAGGAGAGATGTGTATTCCTCCATCCTCTGAGCTGCTGATACTGGAAGAGAGAATGTGTGACATCTTCGGACATTGGGGTTGATTTACTAAAGATAAAGAATGCAAATTCTGATGCAGATCTGCATAAACACCAATCAGCTTCCAGGTTTTTTGGTCAAATCGTAACTGAACAAGATGAAGTTAGAAGCTGATTGGCTACCATGTACAGCTGTACCAGATTTTGCACTCTCAAGTTTTAGTAAATCAACTCCATTGCCGGAATTCCTGCGACGAGGACTAGTGGGCAGAGATGTAATTGGGCTTTAAGTGTAGCAGAGGTGTATGAATCATAAGACATGCTACTGAACACAATAATAAGTGCACTGACAGTTCACACAGAGGTATTTGAACAGTTGTTACACACAGTTACACACAGTAGCATCCACATGGCAACAGACATGCAACATGAAAATGTAATATTATACTGTCAATGTACTGAATAATTTACAGTGGTTTTAGCTATGGCCAAGTACTTGAAATTGGCTTTGTTTGCTACAGCAATATTCAAAACAAGTGAAAACATCTGAAAAATGTCTGCACCAGAGTAAACAAGGGATACCTACAATTCAGCCTTCCACTTTTTTTGAATGGAATCTTTCAACTGATGAAGAGCGGCTTTCATCAGAGGCTTCCAAGACAAGTAGTTTGCTTTGTGACATATTCCATTTAATTAATTGTTTGACAAGAAAAATAATACATTCTATGCATTAAGGTGAAAAACCTTTTCTACTATAGCAGCCCCCCAGAGCCCCCGTTTTTCTTACCTGACCCCGATCGTTCCCGTGCCGGGGACATACCTAGCAACTCCAACCATGGGCTCCGGTCCTTATTGGCTAGATTGATAGCATTGGCTCCCACTGCTGTCAATCAAGTCCAGTGACCCTGGAGCCGGGGGGTGGGGCCGAGTCCTGCTGTCTGTGTCGATGGACGCAACAACAGGACACGGGAGCGCGCCCGCACGGCTACCCCAGGGAAAGCATTTCCCTGGGCGGACAGTCGGCGAACAGGAGGAGCCAGGAGCGCCGCTGAGGGACCCCAGAAGAGGAGTATGTAGAAGAGGAGGTAAGTATAACATGCTTGTTATTTTTATTTTTTTTTTAAATCGAACCTTTACAATCACTTTAATTTATAAATACACTACTTTATCCACCAGCATTTGAACTATTATTGGAAATTAATTAGAAAGTCAATCTGGTGTAGATTGTTTATAGAACAACCTTTTTAGACCATTCTATAGCATATATATAAAAAAATGAATAAATTCATGTCCCTAACAAAGTTAGTATGTAACATACAGTATCTCACAAAAGGGAGTAAACCCCTCACATTTTTATAAATATTTTATTATATATCTTTTCATGTGACAACACTGAAGAAATTACACTTTCCTACAATGTAAAGTAGTGAGTGTACAGCTTGTATAACAGTGTAAATTTGCTGTCCCCTCAAAATAACTCAACACGCAGCCATTAATGTCTAAACCGCTGGCAAAAAAAGTGATTACACCCTTATGAGAAAATGCCCAAAGTGTCAATATTTTGTGTGCCCACCATTATTTTCCAGCACTGCCTTAACCCTCTTGGACATGGAGTTCCCCAGAGCTTCACAGGTTGCCAATGAAGTCCTCTTCCACTCCTCCATGATGACATCACGGAGCTGGTGGATATTAGAGACCTTGCGCTCCTCCACCTTCTGTTTGAGGATGCCCCACAGATTCTCAATAGGGTTTAGGTCTGGAGACATGCTTGGTCAGTCCATCACATTTACCCTCAGCTTCTTTAGCACGGCAGTGGTTGTCTTGGAGGTGTGTTTGGGGTCGTTATCATGTTGGAATACTGCCCTGCGGCTGTTAGGAAAAAGGAACAAAATTTGCTGTTTTGGACGTTTTCCGCGGTGGCGCGCGCTCCCGTGCGCGTTCACGCGCGCACCCGTGCGCGCGCCGGAAACGGCGCCAACGGGCCTATTTAAACCTGGAGGCCCTGGAGACAAGTGCTGCTCATTCTACAGCGTTCCCGACCTGTGAGCCCCAGCCTCTGATACCTGTTCCTGCGTTGTTCTGCCTCCGAAGTAACCGTTGGACACTTCGAGACCCCTTGAGGTACAGGTTCTCCCAATTCCGTCACGA
>BLSH010152934.1:934976-945363 GCA_018402905.1 Glandirana rugosa
TTGCCTGATCCTTTGTACCTTCTTGCCTGCCCGTTGCCGACCCTGCCTGAACGACCATCCGTCTACCTGCACGCCTCCTGGAGCTTCGCTACATCATCGGTGATCCTCCAGCCCTCGTGCCATCCCGCACTCTTGGGCCTCTGTCCCCACTACCAGGGGTCCTTGAATCGGGTGCGCAAGAGCGGTTGTTCCCTGCACAAGACAGACTCCACCGTCAGGTACGTGACAGCGGCCCGGTATCCAAAGGGAGGGGATCATGATCTTCTTCAGTATGTCACAGTACGTTAGCATACATGGTTCCCTCAATGAACTGTAGCTCCCCAGTGCTAGCAGCACGTATGCAGCCCCAGACTATGACACTCCCACCATCATGCTTGACTGTAGGCAAGACACACTTGTCTTTGTACTCCTCACCTGTTTGCCACTACACACACTTGACACCATCTGAACAAAATAAGTTTATCTTGGTCTCATCAGACCACAGGACATGGTTCCAGTAATCCATGTCCTTAGTCTACTTGTCTTCAGCAAACTGTTTGTGGGCTTTGTTATGCATCATCTTTAGAAGAGGCTTCCTTCTGGGATGACAGCCATGCAGACCAATTTGATGCAGTTTTGCGGCGTATGGTCTGAGCACTGACCGGCTGACCTCCACCCTTCAACCTCTGCAGCAATGCTGGCAGCACTCATACGTCTATTTCCCAAAGACAACCTCTGAATATAATGCTGAGCACGTGCACTCAACTTCTTTGGTTGACCACGGTGAGGCCTGTTCTGAGTGGAACCTGTCCTGTTAAACTGCTGTATGGTCTTGGCCACCGTGCTGCAGCTCATTTTCAGGGTCTTGGCAATCTTCTTATAGCCTAGGCCATCTTTACGCTGGGGAGAAAAAATGGCTAATTGGGCCCAATTTGGACATTTTCACTTAGGGGTGCACTCACTTTTGTTGCCAACAGTTTAGACATTAATGGCTGTGTGTTGAGTTATTTTGAGGGGACAGCAAATTTACACTGTTATACAAGCTGTACACTCAGTATTTTTCATTGTAGTAAAGTATCATTTCTTCAGTGTTGTCATATGAAAAGATATAATAAAATATTTACAAAAATCTGAGGAGTGTACTCACTTTTGTGAGATACTGTGTATATATATATATATATATATATATATATATACTTTAAAAAGAGAATTTTAAAAAATAAATAATTGCGGTAACATGGTGTTAGCGCTGGGTGCTACTTGTAGCCGTCACCTCCAAAGGCTCTGTTTTCCAATATGTGCTAATTATGGTATTTATTTACAATGAATTAAAGTTTTAATATCGTTTAATGATTGCATATTGGAATACTGGAGGTTTGGCGGTGGTGTTATGGGATTTAGTCAACCTTGTGTGTTTTATACACTAAATGCAAAACATCCTTTAAAATGACTTTAGGAATACAAAATTAAGGACAATGAAAATAACAACTATGCATTGTTGAGAATATGTATCCGTGTCTTTTTATTTGCAAAATTATTTTTATTGATTTTTTTTGGAAACATACAACATCAACCGATATTTGCGGAAGCAACAGCTGGACACAAAAAAAGAAAAAAAAATTAACCAGTTCAGAAAAGAAAACCAGAATCATAAGAAAAAACAACAACATAAGCCATGCAGCACTTGCCCAGACAGGCATGCACACCTGGACCTCCAGTAGAGGTACATATAGAATCTGCTAACACAGTGGCACTTTGGTTTACCATACAGGATAGCACCTGCATTCGGGCTCCCCAGGCACCCCCCCCCCCCCCATCAGGAGAGTTGAAGGATCATAAGACATGGAAAAAATCCATTCCTTACCATGAGCTCAGTCTATAACTGCCCATTAGCCCAGAGAACTTCTCCTCTTGTCTATGTAACACATATCCATGACCAGTAAGGACAGTTTCCATTTGTTTAGTCTGATACCGTGTCCACAGATGCCATCCAACCTCCACATACCTTGTCGAACTTAGTCAGGGCCCCCCTGCTCAGATAAGTTGCCTTATAAAAAAGGTACTGCCTTATTGACCAAGGACTTCCAGGAGGCCAAGGTTGGGGTAGAAGAACTCTGATGATAGGATAATCCACTTTTTAGCGTAGAACAACAGGAGAATGAGGAAAGTTCTTATAGCCCTAGTAGTGGCCAAAGGTTCAACCAAATGCAATAGGCAAACTTGAATGGACAGTGGGATAGAGATGGAGGTGACCGACCTAATACATTGAGCTTGTCAGTAGGGCTTAACACAAGGGCAATCCCAAAAAAGTGCATGAAATTAGCCAGGGGTGCAGAGCATCTCCAACATAGGGAATGTTGAGTCCCAAACATATGAGCTAGTCTGGCTGGAGTAAGATATATTCTATTTAAGAACTTATATACTTATATTGGATCAGGCGATCTCTAGTAGAAACTGGGCCCACAAATGAGGTCCCCCAGATGTCGTCCCGGGCATTCCTGTCTAGACTCGGAGCTACTGCCTCCCGAGCCAATCTGCAGGTTTCCGTCAATAGAACCGTATCCTGAAAAAGGTCCTGTGTCCGTGTCTTTAAAAACATGACATGATAAAAGATTAAAAAGCAAATCCATGCAACAAGTAAAATGAATCATTACTCTGCTAACATTATAAAGGATGAAGCTGTGGCTGCAAGGCAGAATGTTCAGTAAACTAAGATACATGCCAGACAGAAGGCTTCAAAAGTTGTCAGAACATAACCTTCTTGTTACATGCCATGAAACACTCCCAAAGTTCCTATTAAAATACTGCCATCAGTTATTTCTTTTTCACCATGTTACAATACGCAGATCCCTTCATCAAGAAAACTTGCGTCTTTAATTACTCAAGTTAGCAAATAAAGTGAAACTCCAAACATTCTGTCTAACCTTCAATGGGCTTGTTTGGAAATATAATATGAACAGGCAGCAAATAGAGTTCCCAGATAGGCAGACGCCTGTCACTATTCCTAAAGTCATGTTAACTACATCTACTAAATGGAAAACTGAATAAAACTGAAGCATTGAGCAGGGGTCCCTCCTTGCATTCAAAACAATTTTCAATTTCCACTGTTGAGTGTAGAGTACATTTCTAAAGTTCCCAAAGTAGCCATCTGGGGAAAGAGCAAAAATGATGCATAATATTATGTCTTTGTTTCTTCCATCTCTGCTTTTAGCATGCATTACCTCTAAGGCCCCTTTCACACTAAGCGGATCTGCTCAGCAGACTCCACCAGCTTAGCGGGAGATCGCTCCGTTGATCCCCGCTGAGCATGCGGATGACAGGTCCGTCTCTGCTCACTGTGTCAGAGTCCCGCTGTTTTCTATGGGGAGATCAGATGAAAACGGACTGCATGTCCCTTTCTTTCCGATCCCATCCGATCCAATCTGCTGGACGGATGGCGAGCGTATCGCCATCCGTCTGTTTTGAGTGGATCTTGTCGGATTGGATGGCAGACGGGTGTCAGCAGACAAATCTCTGCTGACATCCGCCTGCCCATAGAAGTGAATTGGTGGCCCGCTCGGATCCACCTGAAAAACGGACAGGCGGATCCAAGTGGGCCCATTGTGTGAAAGGAGCCTAAATCTACTATATTTATGCCAGCAAGGCATGTTGTGAAGTGATTCTAAAGACAGAATTTTTTTTAACTTAGTGCATTCTATGCGTTAAGATAAAAAAAAAAAAACTTCTGTGTGCATCAGCCCCCCTAATACCTACATGAGCTCCATCTTGATCCAGCGATGTTGCACAAGAGATTCGGCTGTCTGGGACTCTCCCCCCTCATTGGCTGAGACAGCAGCGTGTGCCATTGGCTCCCGCTGTTGTCAATCAAAGTCAGTGAGCCAATGAGGAGAGAGAGGGGGCGGGGCCCCCATAGCAAGCTGCTTGCTGTGGGGGAACTCGGCTGGAGGGAGGGGCCAGGAGAGCCAAAGAGGGAACCGAGAAAAGGAGGATTTGGGCTGCTCTATGTAAAACACTACACAGAGCAGGTAAGTATAACATGTTTGTTATTTTTAAGCAGTAAAAAAAGTGAGACTTTAGTATCCCTTTAAATCTGTATGCTCACAAACTACATTTTTAACACTGTATTTAATCACAATATGTGTATTATAGCATAGCAGCCTCTGGTTTCCTTGGCTATTTTGCTGCCCATATACTGCAGAGTGTTATTGAGGCACTAAATCCTTAATCCCATGTCTCATTTCCTTGACTAAAAGAATAACGGTGGGTTTCTTTCATTTGGTAGATCCCCTAGTGACAATGACACCTCCCATCATTTATGGACAAGTGATGTAAGGTTGATAACTGTGTAAATCTCCCTCTGAAATTGATTGATATGACATATATTCAATTATTCCCTCAGCATGCTGCAGCAAAAAGAGCCATTTACTCCTGACTGGAGATAACTGAGTCTGGGATTTAAAAAGGTGCTCTCTAAAGAGCAGGGTTTAATGAGAGCATATTGCTACAGTGTTCCCGTGGATATGTAACGCTTGCTGCGTCAAGAGGAAGAATCACCCGCCAGCCATGACTTTGACATTAATCATCAACTTTTCTCACTGGTAACTCTAACTTGGTAATGAAAATTCCAACATTCCGAGCATTTGATTCTACATGATTTACTATGGTATGCTTTTCTCAGGTAATTTCAGCATTTATATTATACAGTCAGTCATACTCTAATATTTGTGCACTGCAGTTTTCTATTGTGTACTGTGTTTGCATGGAACGTGGAATAGAACCCCTTTGGCATGAATTAGAGCAGAGACTGTGAGCCAGGCCTTCACGTCCACATCAGTGCCTGACCTCACAAATGCGCTTCTGGAAGAATGGTCAAACATTCCCATAGACACTCCTAAACCTTGTGCACATCCTTCTCAGAAGAGTTGAAGCTGTTAGAGCTGCAAAGGGTGGGCCAACTCAATATTGAACCCTACGGACTAAGACTGGGATGCCATTAAAGTTCATGTGTATGTAAAGGCAGTCCAATACTTTTGGAAATATAGTGTATATTTTCTGCTGTTGAAGCTACATTAGTTTATTCCTATGTTATGAATCACAGCCATGACTTCCATGACCCAATTTCTTGTGAGCTTTATATCAGAGACAGATATGCTGACATCCTGCTGTTAAAGTCTGATAAAACATTAAATTCACTGTCCCTCTGCGACTGAGGCAAAGCAGCCCCACACTACTATACTCTTGCCATTGTGCTTCACAGTTTGGATAATGTTTTCTTCAAACATAATGCTACGTACATTTACCAGAAAAGGCTACACTGTTCTCATAGCATTGTTCAAATGATGCTGTGTTCGCATCATGTTTACTGAGATCAAGGCAGACTTAACGCAAGAGCACCATTTTTTTCTATGTTCCCCTTTCACACCATAATGATCCACTGAAGTGTGTTGCAGTGCAGCGAAAAATGCTGCAGCTTATAGACTTGAATTAAATGTCTTCGCACGTGGGCTAGTGTGAACGAGCCCTAAGCAAAAGGGCAACATTGTTTCTCTTTTTATGCTATAATTTTTTTATGGCAAATCCTTGGGCACAGGCATTTGAAGTGCTAGAGATGCCTGCACAGCTTGTCTGTCAATTTTGTGTTCTTGTTATGTGAGGACTGAACAGTATGTTTTTATGCAGAATTTTTTAAGATGTCCACTCCAAAAGACTATGGCAACAATGCTGACTTATTTTCTGTGTAAACTATCTTCAGAACGTTGGTCATATGGAAAACCAAGTATTTACATATTCTTCTGAAACCTTTATCAGTAGGCTTTAACATTCCTCCCTCTGGGGTCCTCTGAGAGGTCTTGATCAGTAGACATTGCACTTCAACACAAACACTATGTAAAGTGCAGATAAGAAAAACTATATTATATTGTGACAAGTTGGGGATTTTGTAACTCAATGGTAGTGCAAAACGGTGAGTTTACTCCATGCCAGAAGTACATTTTAGGGTTTTTTCTGCCCATTTTTATTTAACACTAAGCAAAAGTTCACAAATGTAAATCTTCTCATGCAGGGGTTCTCACCTGAACAATGTTCAGCCTTGTGGCTCTCTGCAGCTTTACTACTCATGCTACATGCCTTGGTCCTCCAGACCACCTAACACATCCAGTGCTTGTGCACACATGCTGTACCTCAGCTCTGTCTTTTCTGCAGTGTCCCAGCTTCTCTGTCTTTCCAAGGTTGTCACTCTCTCATAGGCTTGTGCCTAAATCTGTCCTGTACTGGACATGCACCTCTCATGGCTCCCTTGCAATCACTGACCCCCTCAGGAGGGTGGGACCCTGAGCTCTAACCCTGGCTCTAAGATGAATGCAGCACACACCTGCTTAACCACTTCCACACTGCGCACAGTATACGTAAATAGATGGCGATTTGCGGAGTGGCAGCTAGGAGGCGTGAGTGCGCCACCGGCAGCGCAGGCTCGTGCCCGCCGCACTCCGGAGGAGTGCGCCCCGGCTCAGGCGGGCCCAATGTCCTCCGGCGAGCCGTGATGTGCTGCCAGAGTGAAAGAATGGGTAACTGCTGATGTAAACACGGCAGTTCCCTGTTCTGTCAGTGGGGACATAAGAGATCTACTGATCCCTGTCACTGGGACAAGTTAGATCTCTTATGCCCCTGACAGCCCAGCCCCCACACAGTTAGAACATGCCTAGGGAACACAGTTAACCCCTAGATCTCCCCCTGCAGGTTAACCCCTTCACTGCCAATTGCATTTATACAGTAATCAGTGGATATTTAAATTTCTGATCGCTGTATAAATGTTATTGGTCCCAAAACAGTGTCAAAAATGTTCGACATGTCCGCCCCAATATCGCAGTACTGCTAAAAATCACAGATCGCCGCCATTACTAGTAAAAAATAAAAAATAAATAAAAACCCCAGAAATTAATTCTCATCATCCGTAAACGCGGCAACTTTTGCGCAAACAAATCAATAAATGCCGATTGCGATTTTTTTTACCAAAAATATGAGGAAGAATATAAATCGGCCAAAACCGATGAATAAATTAGTTTTTTTTATATTTTTTTGGATTTGGATTTTAGCAAGAAGTAAGAAATATATATATATATATTTTTTGCAAAATTGTCGCTATTTTTTTGTTTATAGCGGTGATCAGAAATGACGCAGAGGTGATCAAATACCACCAAAAGAAAGCTCTATTTGAGGGGAAAAAAGGACGCAAATTTAGTTTGGGTAAAATGTTGCACGACTGCGCAATTGTTAGTTAAAGCGACACAGTGCCAAATCGCATAAAGTGATCTGGTCCTAACGCGGGAAATCCTTCCGGGGGGTGAAGTCGTTAATTAATGTGCCTGTTTCCTGCATAACATAGACCAGACTGCCATATTAAACAGCGGCACGGCCTTGCCCTGCCACAATATATATATATATATATATATATATATATATATATATTATATTTATTACCCTGATTAATTAATTGGAGTGCCTGACTTTAATTACCCTAATTTTAAGATATTTACACTGTGGATGTTCATATACTTTATACCATCAAACAACATTTATTGCTATTTTTTAAATAAATAAATGGCATATTGAAATGCAAATATGGTATTTATTGTTTGTTAAATTGAAACTGTTGCAAGGGTTTGATAGATAATCAGGCTAAAAAAACACTACTGCAGCATTCTTGGATTGTCATCGTCCTTACAGACAAGCTTTACATCTGTATCATAATCAAGTGTTCCCAGGCTTTATGAGGTGATTAACTTTTTTACTGCTATCTTTCCCAGATGAATGGACAGGCAAACAAGATGAGTAACAGCTCACAGATTTTAATGCAAAGGGGTTCAATAATGAGGTGTCAAGGAAAATCAGTAGAACAACTGGAGTCAAGCACAGACATGAAACAAAGATTTAAAAGTCCAAAAAAAGAAGAGGTCAGCTCTGGAGGGTTAAAGTCAAAGATATACACCCATGAAACAGCAAGCTGAACTACATGGGGGGGATAGACCAACAATAAGTTGTTTTATAAACTTCTTACAAATTTATATCTATATCTATCTACATTTATACAACAACTTCAATTAGCACTCCCTATCCTGTACTTGTTATACATTTTTTTGGTTCTTGTTTGACAAGACTCATTTTACCAGTATACACTTTACTACCCATATCACACATATACTAGATGTAATGTAACTCTAATGTAAGTCGTCTCTGCAATGACATGTCCTCCAAAGAATCTTTAGAGCAAAACAGCACAAAAAAAGGAAAACTTGGACAATATAGAAATGTTTGGGAGTCATCATGCGAAAAGGGAAGTGGAGAAACAACCCAAGCTTTTCCTTTCTTCAACAAGGGTTGTTGATCACAGAAGAAACATTACCACTTGAAAGCTAAAGTCAAAGAAGCACACCCATGAAACAGCAAGCTCAGCTATTTGTGGGTACAGACCAACAATAAGTTAATGTTTCACAAACTTCTTACAACTGTATATTTACCTGTATATCCATCTAAACAACATTATTGTTCAGTACTCCTCTTCCGTGCCTGTTATTTTTTGTTCTTACATCTTTGACAAGACTTATTTTACCAGTATACACTTTACTACGCATATCACACATATTATACTAGATGTAATGTAACTCAGACAAACAAGCAAGAATAATAAGTAGAGTCTTTACAATGACATGTCCTCTATCTTCAGAACAAAACAACACAAAAAAGGAAAACCTAGACAATACAGAAATGTAAAAAAAAGAAGTGGAGACACATCTTCGTGAAAATAACAAGCATTTCCTTTCTTCTTCTACAAGGGTTGTTGATCACAGCAGAAACATTACTACTGCTGCACCATGTACACAAGTGCTCAGATAATTTGACAAAAAAATAAAAGACTTTTCAGAAAGAATGGTACCCAGATGGAGGTCAGTCAAGCAGTATAGAACAAATAAATCTTTAATCAATTGATTATTTTTTAAACTGAGTGATGCTTTACTGATGTACCTATTACGTATGCAACAGCTGCAACTGGATGCAATCCAAAAGCAGAAGTGCAGTGTTGAATTATAGAGCAAGTATATTTTTATATATACAGTATATGTTGCTGATTATATATAAAAAACGCTTATTATACTGTATGTAGATTCAGCAGGATGGAAGAAGAACAGATATATTAATAGTTCAATAGACAAATACTATAGATAGAAAGAAAGATAGCTTAGAGAGACATAGATAAATAATTGTTTTAGGGAAACCAAATGCAAGAAAGCTCCTAGTGAAACTAAAAATACAAATATTGACAAGGAATGTGAATGTAATTTTTTAAATAAAAAAAAAAACAGATAATCTGCACAGACAAGATCACAAAGTAGATATCCTGTCAACCCTCTGTCACATTATTTAATGTAAGTCAATAACTTCCTGTGAGCAACACTCGGCAGATTGGATCTTAGAGTATTTACTGGCATTTGTACTTACTGCTGAAAGGGAATTATTAGTACAGAGTGAGTTGGCAGGTAATTTTAGTTCACATAGCCCAGAAACTACAACCCAAAAACAGAAAATGTCGGTAACATTTTCAAGCTCCAAGTATTCATAGCTTGTGGAAAACAAGGATAATAAGCTTTCAGTGCCAAGGGCTATATGAAGGTTATACAATATACATATTCTGTCCTGCAGGATGATTTGTAATAATGCACAGAGACACTGAGATTCAGCACTTCTGTCTTCTATAATTTAATAACTCCAAATAATGTAATACGTTTTGAATAATGTGCCAGTTCATAATGTTCTTGTTTGGTAAGCAATCAGAGATGACAGTATTTGTCAATAATCATCCTCCCGCTTCAGG
Source organism: Glandirana rugosa (assembly GCA_018402905.1). Classification (NCBI taxonomy): domain Eukaryota; kingdom Metazoa; phylum Chordata; class Amphibia; order Anura; family Ranidae; genus Glandirana; species Glandirana rugosa. The sequence goes on from BLSH010152934.1 coordinate 944,821, forward strand.
GCAAAAAATACTGAAAAATTCTGCAATATAAGTTAAACATTTTGAAATGTTATGATCATTTTAAAATGTAACTACCACAACGTACCTGGTTATATAAAACTACATAAAAAGTGTTATGAATAGAGTTGAGCGAACCTCTGGAAGTTCGGGTTCTGCTGGTCCGTCCGAACTTCGGGACAAAGTCCGGGTCCGGGTCCGGACGGAACCCGAACGATCGCACGGACAACGAACCCCATTGAAATCAATGGGGACCCGAACTTTTATGCACAAAAATGGCTGTAACAAAGTCCTGGAAAGCCCTAGAGGGCTGCAAAAGGAAGTAAAATGGGGGTAAGGGTAGGGCAAGTGCCCTACAAAAAAATGGGGACAGGGAAATAACTGTAAATATTTTTAATAAAATAAAAACATAAAAAAAGCAAAAATGGAGGTGAATGTGGATCATCTTCAAACTGTGTCTGAAAAGTATTAATTATCGGTAGAAGCCATATAACTGTTCTAAAATCATCTTCAAACTAGGGCAAGTGCCCTACAAATAAATTGGGA
>BLSH010152934.1:967053-980636 GCA_018402905.1 Glandirana rugosa
ACGTTCCCACACACTTTGATGATGACTTTAGAACACTAATATGGCTCTATGCGGCTGAAATAGGCTTTTCCCACATACTTTGAAGATGATTTTAGAACAGTAATATGGCTCTATGCGGCTGAAATAGACTTTTCCCACACACTTTGAAGATGATTTTAGAACAGTAATATGGCTCTATGTGGCTGCAATAGGCTTTTCCCACACACTTTGAAGATGATTTTACAACAGTAATATGGCTCTATGCGTCTGCAATAGGCTTTTCCCACACACTTTGAAGATGATTTTAGAACAGTAATATGGCTCTATGCAGCTGAAATAGGCTTTTCCCACACACTTTGAAGATGATTTTAGAACAATAATCTTTTCCTTAAAGCAACAGCTGGAGGCTTTCCCTGTACAACTTGGAGATGATTTTAGAATCTAAAATCATCTCCTAGTTCTATAGGGAGAGGTTCCTACTGTTGTTTAAAGGGACAGATTATTGTTTCTTGCACAAAATTAAAAAGTGCATCTACATTACTGGTTTAAAAAAAACAAAACAATTCCAAAAATAAAAAAAACAGTGTTGGCTACCTCCTCCTCCTCCACCGCCACTTTCACCGTCTCCTCAACCTCCAACTCCACATCCACCTCCATTTTTGATTTTTTTTATGTGATTTTAGCTTAAAAATTATTTTAAGTTATTTCCCTATCCCCATTTCTTTGTAGGGCACTTGTCCGACCCTTACCCCCATTTTCCTTCCTTTTGCAGACTTTCCAGGACTTTGTTACAGCCATTTTTGTGCCTAAAAGTTTGGGTCCCCATTGATTTCAATGGGGTTCGGGGTCCGGGTTAAGTCCGGACCCGATCCCGGGTTTGTCCCGAAGTTCGGCCGAACCTGCAGAACCCGAATTTCCAGAGGTTCCATCAACTCTACTTGTAATGCCATGGTAATTCTGTATATGTATAAGAAAAAAATACCAAGTATGCACCAAGGCGTTGGATTTAGTGATTTGATAAGAACTTTAAAAATGTTATAAATGTGATATGTATTTGCAGGAAATGGGCCAAAATTTACTACATAGCACAAAAGCAGCTGTTGATGACAGAAATGAGGCCCACCCTCTACCCAGTTTCCTAGTAGGTAATATCTATATCAGAGCTCAAAAATTCTCAGTCGCCAGGTCGCCATGGTGACCAGAAATCACGCCCTGGCGAGCGGCACCCAATGCTTCTCTCCCCTCACTATCTAATCTCAGAGCCGTTCTCTGCCTAAGCTGACAGCTGTAAGACTCCATGCACACTGGACGCTATCTGGGCTCTCTCGGCGTCGCGCAGGAGACGCTGCTTACAAAACGTTCTTTTGCAGCATTTTGTAAGCAACGTTTACTGGCGTTTTTGGGCGTTTTTTTTTTCTTCATTAGCTTCCATTGACTGCAAAAAACGCCGGACGCCGATAAACAGACTTTTATCGGTGTTTATGAGCGTTTAGCGGCGTCCGGCATTTTTTGTGGTCAAAAGAACGACTTTTGAACGCCAATTCAGGGCGTTCAGATAATAGCCCAAAAACGCCACTGCTGATAAATGACAATTAACGTCCATGTGTGCATGGACACATAGGATAACATAAAGTGACGTTTTTGGGCTGTTAAAAAAACCGCCAAAACGACCAAAAACAGTCGTTTATCAGATACAGTGTGCATGGAGCCTTAAAGAAAAAAAAAAAGAACGGGCAGTCTGCCAACACCGCCGATAAGTATAAACACAAAACATACAATGTATATAAGTTGTTTTAGATCAAAGAACTATTCTCTGGTCTCCAGCTAAGGGGAGTTTAACCACTTAAAGACTAAACCTTTTCTGACATTTGTGGCTTACAAGTAAAAAAACTGTATTTTCTGCTAGAAAATTACTTAGATCCCCAAACATCAGGGGCGTTGCTAGGTCTACAAAAGATCTGGGGCTAGAGCCCATAGCAGTGAAGTGAAGAAAGTCATAATCTTGAGCGGGCATACACATGTATATAATATACATGTGTGTGTGTGTATATATATATATATATATTTTGTTACATATCTGAGTGCAGATCCTCCTTACATCAGGGTCCCAAGAGAGCCCCCTTACATCACGGTCCCCAGAGAGCCCCTTTCTTACATCAGGGTCCCCAGAGAGCCCCTTTCTTACATCAGGGTCCCCAAAGAGCCCCTTACTTACTTCAGGGTCCCCAGAGAGCCCCCCTATACATCAAGGTCCCCAGAGAGCCTCTCCGTACATCAGGGTCCCCAGAGAGCCTCCCCATACATCAGGGTCCCCAGAGAGCCCCCCTTACATCAGGGTCCCCAGAGAGTCTCCCCATACATCAGGGTCCCCAGAGACCCTCCCCATACATCAGGGTCCCCAGAGAGCCTCCCCATACATTAGGGTCCCCAGAGAGCCTCCCCTTACATCAGGGTCCCCAGAGAGCCTCTCCATACATCAGGGTCCCCAGAGAGCCTCCCCACACATCAGAGAAAGAGGGGGGTGGATGAGAGGGGTGAAAGTGAGACCCCCCTAGCCCTGCCTGTATTTCCTACTGTCCCAGCCTCTGTCTGTGTGGGTAGGTGTGTTTGCTCCACCTACCTCCCACCCGTCCTCGGTTAGCCTTTATTCTTCCTGTTCCATGACAGGCACAGCAAACTAGGAGAGGAGCTTGGAGAAGGAGTGCAGGCTCTGGGAGGCACTGGGGATGCCGCTCAGGGTGGTGGTGAGGCCTCGTCTTCTCTCTCTCACTCCCTCCTGGGCTCTTCCCGGCTGTCCAGGCTTCCCCCTCCCTATTTGAAGATGCCACTGCCCTGCACCCCACCGCCACTGGACCAGCAGCGTCTGCTCCAGTCCAGGACCATGACAAGGGGCTGGGCTCAACTCTTTAGGCTCCACAAGAACTAGCGCAGAGAAGGAGGAAGTGGAACCCTCCTCCGCTTTAAATGCTGGGCAGGGAGGGAGTCGCAGCCGTGATGTCACCGGTTGCTAGACACTAGGCGGTTCTAGCAACTAGTGACCAGAAGTAGAGTCAGGAGGAGGCGAGGGTGGAGCTAGAGCCAGTGCTACCATGGCTCAGTCTGCCCCTGCCTCCTGCATTCTGGACTGGGGCATACCTGCAAATTGCAGAACTGCATCCACTCTGTAAGAGACTCGGGGCTATGGGCCCCAGACTCGCGGCTATAGCCCCAATAGCCACCCCCTAGCAACGCCCCTGCCAAACATTATATATATTTTTTATCCGAGACCCTGGAGAATAAAATGGTGGTTGTTGCAATATTTTATGTAACACTGTATTTGCGCAATATTTGCGCAGCACTCTTTCAAAAGCATTTTTTTTTTGCAAAAAATACACTTTAATGATTTAAAAATAAAAACTAACCAGTAAAGTTAGCCCAGTAAAGTTGTGCAATGTGACAGATGATGTTACACCCTGAGAATCATGATCTTTATTCTAAGCAGTAAAAATCTAAGCAGCAAAATTGTGATAAAGCCCTGTGTAGCATCAACCATTACCACTCTTTAGGTGCAGCTGGGCTCCAGTATTTCGTGGAAACCGGAAAACCAGCAGAGCAATGAAAAGTCACCGTGGAGGACACACATGTAGGCAGGAAATGGCTGCAATGGCAGCAGAAGATCAGCAGTACTGGAATACTTCTTTCAACTTTTTTTGTATTTTATTTAAAGTGTCACTAAGGGTTCATTTAGATGTGCGGTAGAGACATGTTTTTGCCACCCTTAAGCTGCATTAAGCAGCAGATGAGGGCGTTTTACATGCCTCAGTCACGATGCATTAGGCATAATAAGGAGTTTCCCCCTAAAACAGGTTTTTAGTGTCACTCTTTATGGTCAGCCTATAACCCTGATGTAACGGTGTTACTTTGGAGTTATTGACTGGCTGCTCTGCTGCAAGTTAAGGTTAGGGGGGTGCAAATTACTTGCCTAACCCCGGGCGCAGACAACCCACACTACGCTAAAAAAAACTGGCTCCTAACTTTTTTAGCTGGCTCCTAGATTCAAAGCAAATTAGTCAAGCCCTGATCTATATATATTAAAATAAGCAAAAATGGGTTGAGTATACATTGTGCATAGAAGAAGAGAAAGCCAGTATGCCTGCCGCGACCTCGAACCAAAGAGAATGTGCTTGAAATCCATCCACTGATGTAGACATTTTAATATTTTTAAATGACTAGGTTGGAAAGATGGAAATAGTTCAGTCAGGGATTTATTGGAATGTCAACACATCAAATTATCTCTGCAGAATCTCGGGACAGCGTTCCAGATGCTGCAAACATTTGGCCAAAACCACAAGAACTTGGCAGTTTTATCAGTGTGAGCACTGCAGCTCCCATACATATTCAAGCACATTTTGCTCTTTTTTTCACATTCTTTATTACCTGATCTACAGATGCATTTTTCTGTTTGAAAACACAAGAACACGCAAAATGTTATCAACATTTCAAAGCAGGAGCAGGTTTATAGCCATGGAAATAAATGTGACTGCTCTTGAAAGTACCGGTAGACATTGGGGCGGATTCACTAAAGGAAATAGACTGTGCACTTTGCAAGTGTCGTTGCATGTGGTAAAGCTTCACATTGTAAGGAATAGCCAATCAGGTGCAAGGAAAAAGTATTTTTGCCTGCACATGATTGAATGATGGAAATCAGCAGAGCTTTATTTCTAAGATCGTATTTGTTTACTAAGACTTATTTGTTTACTAAGATCTGGGAACAATGAGTGCAACTGAAAAGTGCACAGTCTATATGCCTTTAGTAAATCAGCCCCATTTTATGTAGTGAAATAAGTTCATAAAAGATAAATGCTGTGTTGCACCTAGCAGTTTTCCAATAAAGGAAAAGGAAATAGGACTATGACAGCTCATTTAACAGTGCATTAATACAAGCAACATTCATAACTTTTCAAATAAGAAGTAAAGCCTCGTACACATGCGCCGATTGTTGGACAACCGAACGTCCAACTTTTGTCCAAATTGGCTGTTGGCGGTTTTGTCTAGCGTACTGATGGTAGTCAAGTGATTGGCCAATAAAGCTGAACGTAGTGACGTGTTACAAGCGTATAAAGAGGAAGTTCAGGTTAATGTGATTTGTGAATTACGAGCACAGGTTTACATGATCAGACACTTCCTGGATTCTAAGCATGCGTGTTTGCCCTTCCAACTTTTTGTTGGCCCAACTTCTGTACACACAAGCCAACAATCAGCCAACGCCTTGTTGGCCAACAAAAGTTTTCTAGTCTTGTCAGCCAACTTCTGTTGAACGATAATTGGAAATCGGCTGTCGAATCGTGCATACTAACGGTCGGATAATCAGCCAACAGGCTGTTGGGCGACCATTGTTGGCCAGTAATCATACCGTGTGTACGAGCCTTAAGAGTGATCCATTTACCAGCCTTACTCCAGGTAAGACATGATAGAAACCATAGCATTCTAAGACAGAAAGGGTTCATACCTATCCACAAATAGAATGATAAGTTAATGGTTAGATATTCACAGTTGACTCTCCAAGAATTGTCTGTTTGTTTGTTGGTACCACTGAGTACTTGATCCCAAGTTGCCAAAGATGCAGCACATATGTTGTGGCTACACCTTTTCAGAAGAGAAGAGTGATCCATTTACCAACTATACTCATTGTAAGACACGATAGACACCCTAGCATCCTAAGAAAGAAAGGCTTCTTAACCTATCCATAAACAAAATTATAAGTTAATGGGTAGATATTCACAGACGACTCTTCAAGAACAGAGCTGGTGCAAGGATTTTTGACAACCCCTTTGCGCTGTCCATGTATACGATGGAGGTGGTGGAGGTAGAGATTTTTTCAGCGCCTCTCTACCTATTTCTTTAGCCGTGGTCCACAGGCCTGCACCTGTGCCTCTGGACCCAGCCTAAAGACAAATAATGGCAGCACCAGCTCGCTTCCTCATGCCAGCCGTGGTCCACAGGTATATGGACAGGCTACGGTAGTCTATGGACAGGCTGGGGTAGTATATGGACAGGCTGGGGTAGTATATGGACAGGTGCTTGGCGCCCTGAGCGGCAGTGCGCCCTAGGCGGCCTACTACTCTGCCTAGTGGTAGAGCTGGCTCTGTTCAAGAATTGTTCATTTGTTAGTACCACAGAGTACTTAATCCTAAATCTCCAAAGATGCAGCACACATGTTGTGGCTCCACCATTCTTCTACAGAGGCACATTTAGGTTCAGCTGCAAAGCCAGACAGACATCTAATACCCAGTACACACGATGAGATTATTGGGCGAATTATCGTCCGTTTTTTTTTCGCATGTTAATCTCAGATCGAATCGGAAGTGTTGTAGTGTATTTGTAGTGCATTTTTGAACGACAGCTGTACTGATGAAACGAAAATCGTATGATTGGGCACCGTGCGAGGAAATTTTTCCTGCATGTCCGATCTTGTCCGGACGGAAAACATTGGATGAACTGTCATGATCGGCTCTCGTAAGCTCTGTACTAACAATCCGATTATTGTACGATTGCTTTGAAAGCTGTATTTTCCGTACGATTTTCTGATCGTGTGTATGGGGCTTAAGCCAGCAGTGCAGCTCTTACCACTCAGCTTTGCACAGACACTCTGCATTGAAAAAAAAGCCCCAGGTATCAGCTAACTCCAGCTTTAATTGTGGTGCTCCAGATCAGTGTTTCTCAACTCCAGTTCTCAGGGTGCCCCAACAGGTCATGCTTTCAAGATTTCCCTCAGATGAAATGGCTGTGGTAATTACTAAGGCAATGAAACTGATCAAATCACCTGTGCAAAGTAATGATAAGTCTGAAAAACATGATCTGTTGGGGTGCCCTGAGGACTGGAGTTGAGAAACACTGCTCCAGACAGTCTACACAACTGTGTTACTGACAACCTGACTTCTGACAGACTATGAAATCAACTCTTATCTATCTAAATCAATATGTCACACAAAAGAAGTACACATTTCTGTCACAACACTTTCAGTCACCTTCTCTTCCAAGATCATTTTGGACCAGGTGTGAGCACCTTAAAGTGGTTATAAACCCTTTACAACCAATTTAATCTACAGGTAAGCCTATAATAAGGCGTACCGAGAATATCTCCTAAACTTGCACAGTTTAGGAGATATTTTCGGTCTACGCTTGCGCCGATGTCATGCGAAGTGAAGAAATGGACCGACATGCAGTTTCTTTACTAGGATCGTGCCGCAATTGGCGGCTCCGGGGGAGTGACGCCATGTGACTCCGGCCAGTCACAGAGCGATGCATACTAGCCCATTATGCTTTTACTTTGCAGGGTAATAAAGAGGAAGTAAAACCCATCAGGGTTTACTTCCTCTTTAAATCATAGTATTGGATAGCAAATGTTTAAATCTACTAGTGGAACCTCCCTTATACTCTCCTTAAAGCAGAACTTAACTCCTAAGGGTTTTAACAACCCTCCAAACAGAAATGAGAGAATTTATTTTACATTTTTTCTTTACCTTTTTTTCTTGCCCTGCCACCCACCATCATTCCAGCTTTGGCAGGATCAACACACAGAGTTGTCAGGGGACGGGCCGATGTGCGGGGGGGGGGGGCTGTGCATGATTAGAGTTGGCTGGATGTACCTAGAAGAGGCAGCCAGTTGTAGAGGACCAAGATGGAAGTGTGGGACCCACTCTATGGCACCTGAACAGCAGATCGCAGTGGGACAACACTTGATTCACTGTGTGCGAGTATGTGAAAAGAACCCAAGAATACAGGTAAGAGGGGAAAAAAATGTATGGAGGGGTTGGAAGAGAAGTATGGCCAAAGCTTTTCTGGCCAAACTTCCCTTGTGGGTCACAGGAGTACACATACTTGTGCTCTCCTGTGACTCAGAATCAACCAAAAGTGGGCTAAAGCCTGCTGTTGACTGATATCACTGAGCTACTTCAGGCTCGGCAGATGGCTCAGCCTCTCAGTGCACAGTTGAGAGCCTGAGCCAGCTGCACCTACCCCCCCATCCCTCCTGAGCCTGGCGCATCAGTGATCACTGGAAGGGCAGGACAGAGACCGGTTAGTAACAGTCACTTTTCTTTGCTCAGAGTGAACTGAGAACTGAGCAATTATTGGTCATGTGATCACTCAGTTCTCAGGCTTAGAACTGGTGGGGAACAGCTGGAGCATTAGGCCAATGCTGCAGCATGGAGGTGAGTATGTATGCCTGTGTATTTGCAGTTTGCCCATCCTGAGCCATACACCTAGAATGAACTGCTATCAAAGTAAGGGACAATTAATTTAGGGGGTTCATCTACAGAGCAGAGTGGGTGAACTTTTTTTATAGCCTTGCTGCTACAGCTGAGCAGTGCTGTGTCTGATACTAACACTAGCTAGTAGACTAGGAATAGGAACAGGAGAGCAGAAATTAGTTGATCTAGGAAGTCAGAAAGTATAAATATCAACTTTAGTTTTGTATGTAAAAGGTGCTTACATAAGTCCCCAGTACTCCAACTTTAGTAATGCCACAGAAGTCATTTTCAATAAGATGGAAAACCTTCTCCTCTTTAGAAAGGGCTCTGAGTACTGAGTCATGAAGAACATTCTGCAGAGGCAAAAGTGGGAGACAGACCTGTTTCTGTTGCTGGAGATACCCTGGCCAGCAATGCGGTTACTCAACAGAACTCCTGAGTGCAAGGGTTAGGTCCAAGGCAGGGACAATGAGACAGGGATGATGAGAGACACTTAGTGAAAAGAAATGCTTCATAGCTACAGATGCATCAACCAAGTTAAAGCGTAATTCCATCTAGAATTTTTTTTTACAACATTCAAGTCCTTTGCATATATAGACCTACTTAGGAAAAACATTTTTTATACTCACCCTAAGTCGCTTGTTGCTAGGTGGTCCCTGTAGTCTGCCCCTTTTTGGTCCTAGGCTCTTTTCCTCACTTCCTGCTTTGCCTGGCCTCCTGGGAGATGTGATTCATCATTTCCCAGGAGTCAGTGAGCTTCCCTGTACTGTAAAATCCTGTTATTTCCAGACAGGAAATTACACGATTTAAGGCGGACCGAGATTGAGGAGTACATGATGGTTACCCAACATGCACTTCTTTCAAGAAGAGATGCCAGGAGACTATGGATGGGCTTCAGATGCCCTCACCTAAAATGGAAAAGTGCAGCAGTGAGAGAAACAAAATTGTGAGTAAAAAATACATGTAATTAGTAGGCGGTTTGAAAGTAAGGAAACAAAAGGTTACATCTATTTAATATTAAAAGAGTGGATGTCAAAAAAAACGTTTTTCTGCGTGGAACTCCGCTTTAAGCAAGATGATTGCTATTCAAGTGGGTGCCTGATCTAAAGATTAAGATGCTGTATCCTATATTGAAAATATTTAAGAAAAAATTGAGTGGCATAAAGTGAAGTGTGTATTCTTTGTCTCCAGCAAGGTTGTGAAAGGATCTGTGCTGTGTGAAGCGGAGTGAGTGACAGTTGGATGGCAAAAGTGGGCAAGAAGAGTATTTAAAACAAACATAAGTTTTACTGTGATAGGACACTGTGCGTCTTAGGTCTGGATCCTGACAAAATTTCTTGCCCACTTTTGCCATCCAACTGTCACTCACTCCGCTTCACACAGCACAGATCACACAGCACAGCACAGATCCTTTCACACAGCACAGATCCTTTCACAACCTTGCTGGAGACAAAGAATACACACTTCACTTTATGCCACTCAATTTTTTCTTAAATATTTTCAATATAGGATACAGCATCTTAATCTTTAGATCAGGCACCCACTTGAATAGCAATCATCTTGCTTAAAGCGGAGTTCCACGCAGAAAAACTTTTTTTTTGACATCCACTCTTTTAATATTAAATAGATGTAACCTTTTGTTTCCTTACTTTCAAACCGCCTACTAATTACATGTATTTTTTACTCACATGTATTTTTTACTCACAATTTTTTTACTCACAACTTCCTCACACAAGGAGGAAGACCCTCGTATGATGAGTAATGAGGTCAATGGATGAAAGCTGGTTTGAGTCTGCATTAGATCGGGATTAACCTCAGACCATTACTCAGACAGCCCACTGCAGGATTAGCCTGCTGACATGGTTAACTAGGCAGCCGGAAACTCTCAAAGTTACCTCAGTAGGTATACAGTATTTGTGCTTTAACTTAAACGTGAATTGATTCCCAATTCATTTCACATAAGGTCCTCTGGGCTGGGCATGGATGTCTCCTATTCTACAAGAATGGGATCTTACATGTGTATACATCAGGAAATAATAAGAAAGGGACGTCCAATGATGAATTGGAGAAGAAGTGAAAATTCCCTATGCCAGGGCATTCATAACTCTAGAGCTACTATAAGTAAGCTATAGCCTACTATGTATATCATTTGGTCATGCAGTTATACTGTATATTCCATTATCATCCCACTACTTTATTTTCTCTGCAAATGCCTATCGAATTAGACTTCACATTTAGCTGTTTTGACACCAGAACTCATACTACATATAGGAAACAAAACTGACACAAGTACTTCTTTTGCATTCCAATTCTAATTAATCTTATTAGTGTCAGCATGCCGAAAAGAAGTCACATATTTTCCTTTTGGTAAAAACTCCTCATTGCATCTTAATGAGTCCATAAAAAGCTCAATGGCAAGTCAGTCTTACTCATTACCTCTACAACTGTGAAGTGTTTGTCTTCATGTAAAACATAAATTGAAGTTTAAATACCTGCTAAGGTTTAGAAATTAAACTCAATTATGTAGCAATTACATTAGGATATACCTTACTTCAGGAAATGACAGCACTCGACATTGCTTTGATTGCCGAGTTTAACTTGAGGACAAACATGATGCTATGAGCAGAATGATGAGCTGCATCCAACTTATCTTGTGATTCTAAAGCAGTCATATCAATCGTGGTTTGTTCTCAGTGTAGTAAAAGAACAACTTTGTATTAAATTCTAAAAGTTTTTCAAGTGTCACAAATAGGTAGCTGCTTTGTTATCTCACCTTACCTAAATACTTTTACTTTACCTGAAGTAGCAGTTTGTTCAATATCATAATACTGATTCCTGCATCTGATCCAGCTAAAGATAACTACATGAAACTGTAACACTTAGAATTGTAGCCACGTTTTGATGTAAAAGCTCTGTAAAATGCTTTAGTATACTCTCAGGCTTATTTAATATGACAGTGCTAAGAGTTTTGCTATTGCATAGTGAACATTACTAATCCCAATAAGTGCACTTGAAGGGAAAAATATTCTTGTACTGAGCTGCAAGGATTCACAAAGCTTTTATACTTGCTTAAATCTACATTAAAGTTTAATGCCAGGATAGGCAAACATGGTCTACATACAAGAGGCATATGTATTTTTAATTCAATCTTGGTGTATTTTTTCTATTTCTTTCAGATCTGTGCAGTAATCCTGTGTGAAACGTTGCACCTTCCTGTAATAAAGACCAGTCATTGCTGCTCTCTCTCCTTGTGTAGGGTGACTGGTCTTTCCCTCCTTTAGTTTCTACAGGCATCCTATAGTTGGTGTGGCCTGCTGGGTTTTCCCACAGCTCTATTCTCTGCACAGATGTACAGCACAGTAATGATATTTATATGGTTATATTCGGAAAGGGGTTTGGTGCAAACTGGATTTATATTCTCTGTCAGCTTTAACAATTGCTGTACCATCTATAAACTTATTTAGACACAGAATAGTGCAAGATCTGTGGGTTAAAAAGCTCCATCATTCCTAATATGTTTTATACTACATGTATTTTAGTAAGTGTAAAAACACATGTTAAAGAGTGTATACATTAACAGGGTCATCTTTTTACCCTTAAAGTAAACTTATCAATACAATAAAGGTTTTACTACACTACACTACCAAGCACTGCCAGCATATAGAGTAAGGTGTCTTCTGGAGTACTCAAGGTGCTTGGAATGCAAAAAGCACTCTAATATCAATAAAATCAAATATTTATATTTTGGTAGTGTTCAGTAGCTGTCACCCCCTATCCTGCCATTCACAATTTTCTTTTTTACCCCGTAAAGTCACCCACCATAGTGATAGGTCAGTATGCAGAGGTGGGAGTGGTGGGTTTTGAAGCAATAAAGAAGTGTGAAAATCTGCATATCAGAATATAACAAATATAGGGCAACTAGGTCCTTCAAGAAGAGCTTGACTTGTGTATTGTACTGCTGCACTGCAGCCTGTTTAGTATCATTGAGGCATGTATAGATTTACTTCAAAGTGATACTAAAGTCTTGCTTCTTTTTAATAACAAATATGTTATACTTACCTGCTCTGTGCAGTGATTTTGCATAAAGCAGCCCTGACCCTCCCCTTCTTGGGTCCCCCCCCCCCCCCCCTGCTCCTGGACTCTCCTTCCTGCAAGCAGCTTGCTATGGGGGCACCCGAGCAGAGCCACTGCTCTGTGTGTTCATTCAGGCATGGAGCTGCAATTTGCCCCTGCCCCCTCTCTCTCCACATTGGCTCACTGACTTTGATTGACAGCAGCAGGAGCCAATGGCACCCGCTGTGCATCACTGCCAATCAGTCGAGTCTCTCGTGCAACATCGCTGGATCAAGAGGGGGCTCAGGTAAGTATTAGGGAGGCAGCTGCACACAGAAAGTTTTGTATCTTAATGTATAGAATGCATTAAGATAAAAAATCTTCTGCCTTTAGAACCACTTCAGCCCCAGAAGGATTTACCCCCTTCCTGACCAGAGCACTTTTTGCGATATGGCATTGTGTCGTTTAACTGACAATTGCGCGGTCGTGCGATGCTGTATCCAAACAAAATTGATGTCCTTTTTTTCCCCACAAACATAGCTTTCTTTTGGTGGTATTTGATCACCTCTGCGGTTTTTATTTTTTGCGCTATAAACAAAAAAAGAGCGACAATTTTGAAAAAAAAATATTTTTTTGCTATAATAAATATAAAAAATATATATATTAAAAAAACAAATGTATTCCTCATTTTAGCCCAATATGTATTCTTCTACATATTTTTATTAAAAAAATCACAATAGGAGTATATTGATTGGGTTGCGCAAAAGTTATCGCGTTTACAAACCATGGGAATAGATTTATGGCATTTTTATTTATTTATTTATTTTTTACTAGTAATGGTGGTGATCTGCGATTTTTAGTGGGACTGCGACATTGTGGACAGATCGAACACTTTTTTGGGACCACTGACATTTATACACTGTGTGCAGAATTATTAGGCAAATGAGTATTTTGACCACATCATCCTCTTTATGCATGTTGTCTTACTCCAAGCTGTATAGGCTCGAAAGCCTACTACCAATTAAGCATATTAGGTGATGTGCATCTCAGTAATGAGAAGGGGTGTGGTTTAATGACATCAACACCCTATATCAGGTGTGCATAATTATTAGGCAACTTCCTTTCCTTTGGCAAAATGGGTCAAAAGAAGGACTTGACAGGCTCCGAAAAGTCAAAAATAGTGAGATATCTTGCAGAGGGATGCAGCACTCTTAAAATTGCCAAGCTTCTGAAGCGTGATCATTGAACAATCAAGCGTTTCATTCAAAATAGCCAACAGGGTCGCAAGAAGCGTGTGGAAAAACCAAGGCGCAAAATAAC
>BLSH010152934.1:981093-1007480 GCA_018402905.1 Glandirana rugosa
CGAGAACCCATAGAATGTGGTGTTTTTGTGTTTAGAAATTTAAATTAAAGAACAAACGGGCGTAAATTCGTAATTGGTGAACGACTGGTCGGTGACAGCAAAGTGCCGCCGTCCAGCCGAGATAACACGTTTAACGACATCGACATGCCGTTGCGAAATTCTCTGACATCTGCGACGGCCTCCGGAAACGACATACAGAGACCTCGGCTATGTGCACAGGCGACCGGTGGGTGCTAGTGAGGGGTGTCTCGGTCTTACTCCTAGACAACTACATTTGTTTGTCTAGGGGCAAGACTGTCCCTTCACCTCTCTCTCGACGACAAGGGTCACTAGCCCTTGTCGATAGAGAGAGGCGGAGGTCAGTGATGTGAGGTATTAATGAGTTTTTGGAATCATTGAGAACATGGTTGTTGTTCAATAATAAAATTATTCCTCAAAAATACAACTTGCCTAATAATTCTGCACTCCCTGTACAGCGATCAGAGCTAAAAATAGACATTGATTACGGTATAAATGTCATTGGCAGGGAAAGGGTTAACCCTAGGGGGTGATCAAGGGGTTAAGTGTTCCCCAGGGAGGTGTTTCTAACTGTGGGGGGAGTGTAGTGACTGGAGGCGGAGAGAGATAGCTGTTCCCGATCACTGGGAACAGCAGCTCTCTCTCCACTTCCCTGTCAGAACGGGGATCTGTTTGTTTACATCAACAGATCCTCATTCTGGCTCTGTGGGGAGTGATCGTGGGTGGCCAGCGGACACGTGTATCGGCTCCAGAGACATACAGCAAAGGCCTCCGGCAGCGTCTACAGTCTCTTAAAGCGTTGCCGTACAGCTACAGCAATTTGCACAATAGAGCCGACCTGCCGCCGTGAAACGACAGTGGCTGGTCAGCAAGTGGTTAATGCTTAAATGCGGGCAAACAAGAAATTAAATTTAAAGATTTGTGTTTTTGTGGTGTAAGATACCCAAGAGCCAGCATAGTCAGGTGGATGACATCTATTTTCTACACTGTAGTTTACCAGTTCCCATCCATAACAGAATGACGGCTGGGAAGTGGTTCAGTTATCCTGACCGGGGGGCGCACAGCATGGTGATTGGGGGTGTGGTGTGTCAGTCCGACACATTGCATCTCCGATCTAGGTAAAGAGCCTCTGACGGAGGCTCTTTACCACATGATCAGCTGTGTCCAATCCCAGCTGATCACAGTGTAAATAGGAAGAGCCATTTAATAGTGATGGCACTCAGTGCCCATCAGTGATGCCTGCCAGTGCCTCCGGATCAGTGCTGCCTAACAGTGCCACCTATCAGTGCCCATCAGTGCCACCTATCAGTGCCCATCAGTGTCACCTATCAGTGCCCAGTGCCACCTATGAGTGAGCACCAGTGCCGCCTATGAGTGCCCATTAGTGCTGCCTATCAGTGCCCATTAGTGCTGCGTATCAGTGCCACCTATCAGTGCCCATCAGTGCTGCATATAGGTGCCTTATCATCAGTGCCCATCAGTGCCGTCTCATTAGTGCAAATCCAGTACTGCCTCATCTGTGTCCTTCAGTGCAGCTTCATCAGTACCCATCAGTGAAGGAGAAAACGTACTTATTTACAAAGTTTTGTAACAGAAACAAATAAAAACTTTTTTTTTTCAAAATTTTCGGTATTTTTTTATTTGTAGCGCAAAAAATAAAAACCCCAGCAGTGATCAAATGCCACCAAAAGAAAGTTCTATTTGTGGGAAAAAAATAATAAAAATGTCATTTGGGTACAGTGTTGTATGATCGCGCAATTGTCATTCAAAGTGCAGCAGAGCTGAAAGCTGAAAATTGGTCTGGGCAGGAAGGGAAGAAAGTGCCCAGTATTGAAATGGTTGAGCAACACAGCTTGACCAGCCTCCTCCATATTGATTGGATGTTAAAGGGTCATAACTACATGCATAAAGTCATAACTTTATGCTCCATACCCTTGTCAACAAGCTCCCAGTGTCAGACTAATAGCACTATGCTGTAAATGGTAACTGCCTCCCGTAGTTTGGTTCTTGCTATGCAGAAAATTATGGAAGTTAATATAAGGATAGATGATATATGATAACGTATAAGCTAATACAGTATAAAGACAGATGATACCTAAATTAAATTGTGATATTTTATATCAGTTTTATACTTGCCCTTACTACATAGACTGGCAAAACAGCAGTCAGAATTTATTGCAGGGATCATTGCTTGCTGCTTTGCGAGGGAGTGTTGAAATATGTTATATTTTTGCTGCTGTCTATGACTCAACTGTTGCTATTTAACCCCTTCCTTACCGGGCACTTAAACCCCCCTCCTGCCCAGACCAATTTTTTGCTTTCAGCGCTGTCGCATTTTGAATGACAATTGCGCGGTCGTGCAACGTTGTACCCAAATAAAATTTGCGTCCTTTTTTTCCCATAAATAGAGCTTTCTTTTGGTGGTATTTGATCACCTCTGCGTCATTTCTGATCGCCGCTATAAACAAAAAATGAGCGACAATTTTGCAAAAAAGAACAATATTTTTTACTTTTTGCTAAAGTACAAATCTATTAAAAAAAAATATTCATCAGTTTTGGCCGACATATATTCTTCTACATATTTTTGGTAAAAAAAAAAATCGCAATCGGCGTATATTGATTGGTTTGCGCAAAAGTTATCGCGTATACAAACTGGGAATTGATTTATGGCGTTTTTATTATTATTTTTTTTTTTACTAGTAATGGCGGCGATCTGCGATTTTTAGTGGGACTGCGATATTGCTGCAGAAATGACGGACTTTTTTTACACATTTTTGGGACCAATGACATTTATTCAGCGATCAGAAATTTAAATATCCACTGATTACTGTGTAAATGTCATTGGCAGTGAAGGGGTTAACCAGCAGGGGGCAGTGAAGGGGTTAACAAATGTTCCCTGGGTGTGTTCTAACTGTGGAGGGGCGGGGCTGGTCGGGACATAACAGATCTAACTGATCCCAGTGACAGGGATCAGTAGATCTGTTATGTCTCCTGTCACAGAACGGAGAACCGCCGTGTTTACAACGGCGGTTCCCCGTTCTGAGGCTCCTAAAAGTGATCGGCGGGTCTCGGGCGGACATCGAGTCCGCCCGACCCACGGGCACGCTCGCGCAGCGTGCAGCGCTCGCGCCGCCGCTGCTGCCAGGGGGCGTGCCAGGAGCGTGCACAGTGGACGACTTCCATGGACGTCGTCCGGGCATTTCAGATCCGCGCTGGAGCCGTACTTCGGCAATAGCGCGGATCTGAAGTGGTTAAACTCTGTATTTGTCCTAGTAGCAGTAGTAAAGTCTGCTTTGTGATTTTTGCCTATAGTAAGGCTTATCTGTAGATAAAATAAATATCTCCTAAACGTGCACCATTTAGGAGATATTTATCCTGGATGCAGCCAGTGATGTCACTGGCGCATGTGCTCTGAGGGTAAAGCGTACCATGCTGAACCTTCAGAGCTTCATGCTGGAGTTGAGGGTGTGGGAGTGACGTCATCGGGACTCCGGACACTCATACATCCAGAGCCCGTGAACCTGGAAGAAAGCCTGGGGGGAGATGGAAGCCATGTCAGAGGTGACAGCTGGAGGGCTTCGTTCTAAGGTAAGTATTTCATAATATGCTAGTATGCAATGCACTTTATGCAAGTGCCTTACAGGTGTTTTTTTTTTTTATTAACCTGCCACGGTTTACTACCACTTTAAGGATAGAAAGTGAGAGGATTCTAAGCATTTAAAGTTGTCTTTGAAACAGAGGGGATAACTTCCACTGGGGTCACCTGTTCTACTGATAACTATCTAAGATTTTCCCTCACTTTGGACAGAGTTATAAATAAAGTGCAAATTTGTGTGGCTCTGACGCTGCTATTTGATCATACAAAAAATCCAATAATAATAAAGTGCAAATTCATTTCCCAGGGAGGGACGGAACAACCGGGCAATGGAGCCTTAAAGTGATACTTACAGGTTTTTGGGTGACACATTTTGGAAAGCACACACATGTTGTCACCACTCACATAAGGCTGGATGGACTAGTTTTGGTGTATTTTTTCACTGAGGATTAACCTATTTGGTATCTATGGTAGTACTGTGTGTATAGTTCAAATATTTATTATTTTGAGAGTATTTGCACATATTTAGGACTTTGTATGAATTCATTTTTGCACAGATACTGGGATTTGTTTGATTGATTTAGCGTTTCTGCACATAATCAGAACTTTGATTCATTTGCACTTTCTTGCACAGAATAATCAGCGTTTTTGCACATAACCAGAAGTTTGAGGAAATGTATATATTTTTTGCACAAAGATGTATTTTTAGTCATGGTTTATTGCTTGAATGAATTTGCACTTTATTGTTGAATTTTTTGTATGATCAAATAGCAGCACCAGAGCCACACAAATTTGCACTTTATTTATATTTTTTGTTCCCGCACTCACGGGCACATGTGTGGAGGCAGCAGCTGTATTCAGTAATTTTGTAAATATTGTTAATATCTAACGCCTATCAATTTTGTAAAAATATTTTGTAAAATATTATTTAACATTTAAGTACCTCCCTTTGCGCTGCACCACCCCCTCTCTTATATATCCTTTGGACAGAGTTAATGACATTTCTTGGTATTGAAAGGAAATCCCCCCGTGAGACACAGCAGAACCCCCCCCCCCAAAAAAAAAACTCCAAACTAGTTGCATTCCTTACTCTATTTTACTAAAAAATAAAATTTTTGGCTTAAAGCGGAATTAAATCCACTGATTTAACTGATTCCCAAAAAAGTTACATTAAAGGCATACTATAAATGATAACTGTTACAGTTGCTTGTGCTCTTTACCAAACTGTTATCAAATAACTGGCGCCATAGTTGATCACATGTACAGCACCATGGTAACCACATATCAAAGAAAAGGCTAAGATGGCAACTTTCTTGGCTGTTAAGGACAGGGGGTGTACTTCCTCTTTAGGATTTACTTAAACTAGACTACCATTTCAAACTTAAAAAGTGGTAGTAAACCCTCCTATTATTTTCAGCCAAGGAAGCTGCCATCTTGGCCTCTGTTTAGTCTTCAACTGCCATGATGCTGCACATGTGATCAGCTATGATACCAGCAATTGGATGGTTTGACAGTTTGGTTTAGAGCACAACCAATGGGAGTGTTACATTTCCGGCACCTGCCGGAAATGTATCTGGTTTTTAAACTGTCAAATGGATGGGTTTACTACCACTTTAAGTAATATCCTCAACAGTATTTTTCAGTAGGAAACAAAATATCATACCTAAAATACAGTATAATAGCTTCCATTCACAAATCTTTTTTCAACTCAGGAGCTGCTGAAAGATATTCATATTTTTTTTACAAATGTTATTTATATCTATGTTATACACCTTGGTGTGTTTTATGTTTACTTGTGCTTTTAAATCTACAATATTACTCACAGTGCAAAAAAAATTCAGCCCAAAGAACAAAAAGCATTAGTCCAATCACCTTATTTACCTATGGAAAAACGACGAAATATTTGTAGTCTCGTGTCACATGAACTTTTATGGAGAACTGGAATGAACGTTCTCCAGCAAAGCTTGATGACAAGTAACAGGGAGGAAAGGATTATTTCATTTGGTGCAGCTCTGATTCATGCTCGCATAAATATGGCCTGAAGGTAAAATTTTAAAGCTCTCTTTGAAGATCAGCATGACTGAACGACGTGAGGAGAATAGAAACATTCTCCGGCTTGATGTTCTGCTTCGCGCTGTTAGATGAAAGGAATAATAAAGGGAGTATGGACTGTTAAAAAATGTACAGCTTTTGATGGGATTTTTAAAATACGTAAATTGGGTGTCCAACTTTAACCCATACAATGATAAATAGACAAGAAAGCCTACTTTTAAAGCAAGAACAATTTAGGTTTCCAGCTACTGCTACTGAAAAGTAAAAAGAATTCATCACAGAAAGTCAGAGGCTGTCCGGGCTAGAAAGCTGATGACTTCCACAGAAGTTTGTGGATGGCAGTGGCACTGCCACATAACTCCTACTGTTTCTTAAACGCCTATGAAATTGGGGCAGGCTAGAATGTTTGCCCTAGTCATTACGCTTACTACTTAGGCCTCATTTACACTGCTGCTTGTAAAGGATGTTTAGAGGCATTTGGGCGTTTTATTCAGCTGCCCCTGAACTCCCCTTTGTTATCTTATCAGTACATTTACACAGGGTCGTTTCCAGGCAGTTGAGTTTAGAGACTTTTTTTGGGCCGCAAAAAAAAAATTGGTTTAGACGCCGGTTCAGAGGCATTTGAAATGCCAAATAGCTTGTAAACGCGTCTAAACGCGGTAACTCGTATCTAGGAGCGTTTCATTTACAGGCATTTCCATTTAAAAAAATATAATACATTTTTTTTCAAAAACGCTCCTAGGCGCGAACGCGGCAAAACGCAGCTAAACGCGGAATGCAAACCAGACATTTTAGACGCCGGTTTCTAGCTGTCAAGATAAAAAGTTTAGGGGAGGTTGAAACAGCGTCCCATGTAAATGGAGCCTAAAGCTTATGTAAACCTAATAAGTAAAATCCTATAGAAGCTTTATTATGCTAATTTAATTTCAAAAGTTATTTTTATTATATTAACGTCTGCAGATTTTAATAATATGTTAATGGGTGATCTTACTATGAAAGTCTGAATTGTCACCCTATCACATGGTCTTCAAATGGAGACTACAAGTGGCTGTTGACTACAAGTGACACATTGCACAGGTTCACTGCTGTCACCATCAGGAAACCTGCCTTGATATATGACATGCAGCCATTGCTAGAGAGCATGCAGACATGATGAGCATTGGGATACAAAAAAGGATTGAAAAAAAAGATGAGATCAGTATTTTAATTAAAAAATGGAATAGTTATATAGTGTTAACAAGTAATTTTCCCGGCATTTTTCTGGTTCGATATATGGTCAATTGTAAATTGTATAGTGCATATAGAAGAGCAGTTGGACGGTCACAAGTTTGAGGAGCCGTAAAACCAGTATCCAAGATTTCCCCCAAAAATAACAAAATCTCTTTACTCCTTTGGCATCTAGTGGCTGAACTCTGATATACAGTAAGTCCACCTTTGTACCTCAATATAGAAGCATGTTCACACACATTTTAAAAATCTCTAATATTTGTTTTTCTTTTTTGATGATCTAATTAGGAAATTCTAGAACTTGCTTAGTTTTTTAAGTAAGCAAAAAATGTGTATCCAATAAGTTATTTTTGCAAGCTACTGTAAGTAACACTTGCAAGCTTTCAGCATGTTCCTGCTCCAAGAAAAAAAAAAAGATGAGCCTGGGCACAACTGACCATGTGTGTGTTGTCTGCTATTGGCTGTTTGCTAATCCGTAATCAGTTTATACATTACAGCTCCTCAGCCTGCCTCAGTGGTCAGCTCTTGCTTCACTGAATAAACTGTGCAAAATGTAATGTTTTATTTTATTCAATCGAAGGCTTTATGAATTAGTATAGCCTTCACACAATGATAATATCTGTACTGTAGCGTGAAGAATGTGAATTATTACTATTCATAAACCCACTGTGAAGTTCTCCTCCAGACTTGGTTCTTTCATGACAGCTGTAGCTTTGTAAGCTTCCTGAGGTCACCTTCAGAAAGTTAGAGGGTCAGTGACAGAGAAATCATGGGGCATTTTTGTTTTACGCTCATACATATAAGTTGGAAAACCAATGCTTATGCAAATATACTATTTATAAGCAGTATGGTGGTCTTGACTGTGTTTTCACTTGTGGATGAAGTGCACAATAGTCATAAAGGGGCAGCAGAAGATACTTGGACTTGTATCAGTACCTGGGTCCCATGCTGGCGGTACTGTTGTTCCTGGAGTTGAAGGACGCAGTGCCAGTGGCCAGTCTCCCAGCAGTCAGCTTATCTAAGTAATTAGGCTGCACCACCCTGAAAGGACAAGTTCACCTTTACAAAAAAATAATAAATGCATAATTCTTTGCATGTAAAAAAAATATGCATTATTATTATTTTTTTCTTGTAATGGACCTGTAAAGCATTGCACCCATGATCAACATACTGTCTGTGTATCTTTCTGGCTGTACCTCTGATACGGCCAGGCAGTTACACTGTGACAGGAAGGCTTAATGAACTACCACAGCGCTCAACAGTGCCGTGGTAGTTCATTGAGAACTACAAGCCGACAGCTGCAAAGGCTGTCAGACCTTGTGGTTTTCCCATTCACAGAACACTGTGGGCCTGGCGGGCGGAGCTTTACACGGCCTTGTTTTTTGCAGATTTTGACAGCTATTTGGGGGGGATCCCCCACTAGCTGTTAGACTGGGGGAGCTTGGGCCGCTGCATCTGAAACATGCTACATGTTACACTCTGGATATGAGTGTAACATGTAACATGTCACAAAAGGTGAACTTATTCTTGAAGCTCAGTTCTTCAGTGTTCTTCCTGTGAGCTGTGTCCCTGCCTGATCCTGTGCCTTGTTCCTGTGACCTGCTCCCAGCACCCTGTTCCTTGCATCCAGTACTCCGTACTCTGCTCTCCTTGTTTCCTGTCTCAGTCCTAACCTTGCCATGCTCATGTTTGCAGTTTTAGTTGCTGTACTAGCATGTTTATTTAATCACTTTACTTTGTTTATGATTTACTAGTGTTGGTGTTGGAAGAGTGATATTTATGTTAATAAACTTAATTTAACCTTATTCAGGGTGGTTCCTGATTTCTTAAAGTGATTGTAAAAGGAACAGTTTTATTTAAAAAAATAACAAACATGTCATGCTTACCTGCTCTGTGCAATGGTTTTGCACAGAGCAGCCCTGACCCTCCTCTTCTAGGGTCCCCGACGGCGCTCTGGGCACTCATGCGTGCTTGCTCCTGAGCTGACTCTCTGTATCCATAAGACATGGATAGTACAGCTCAGTCCCGCCCCCCACTTTCACCTCATTGTCTGTGATTGGCAGCAGCAGGAGCCAATGGTTACTGATGCTGCATTTCAGCCAATCAGGAGGGAGAGACCCGGGAGAGCCTCCTGTCTTGTGCACATTTCTGGATCGAGATCAGGCTTAGGTAAGTATTAGGGGGGCTGAGGGAAGAGCTACACACTGAAGGGTTTTTTTTTTTACCTTCATGCATTGAATGCAAAAAGGTAAAAAAACCTTCAGCCTTTACAACCACTATAAGGTACAGCCCACTGATATGGTCATCATTACTGGGTACCTGGTTTTGGTATCCCTTACACTCTGTTTAACACTGGAAAGGTAAGTATACAGTTGCTTCTACAGGGTGGCACTGTTTGGATTTTTCAACCTAGTAAAAGGATCACTTTAACAAATATCTACATTTCAACTGCAGCTTTTTAATTAACATATATGGCAGGATAAAACCACTCTATTGGAATTTCCAAGGGTAGATTTAAGGACACATCTGAAATTACAGTAAATCAGAAGAGACAGAATACTAAATTTCACAGGCAATGGTGTAAAACCTTTACTGAGGTGCTGGTACAGTAAACCGAGCCGATTTTAAACAAGCACACCGATAATATGCCTTTATCAATGCAGCAAATTACAAGTGCATCCAACAAATAGAACTTCCTCCTCAGCAAACGGATGTGAATAAACCAGCACTGATCACCGTGTACTTATGAT
This sequence comes from Glandirana rugosa, assembly GCA_018402905.1. Classification (NCBI taxonomy): domain Eukaryota; kingdom Metazoa; phylum Chordata; class Amphibia; order Anura; family Ranidae; genus Glandirana; species Glandirana rugosa. The sequence continues at coordinate 990,736 of BLSH010152934.1, forward strand.
TTCCTATGAGCAATACATTTTAAAAAACACCTCTTTTTTTGGCACAGACTTATCAATTCAGTCACAGGTCTAGAGAAAAGTATTAATAGTTCAACAACATGAAATGGTCTTTATCAATTTGTATATACAAAAAAACTGTTGGAGAGCATGTAATACCTACTGTATATCACGCATTAAGATTCAAACTTTCATTCTCTAGCTGTTGTTTTTCATGCAGCTTATAATCTGGCTGTTGCAAGGCAGTGCAGACTCCTTGAGACAAGTCCTCTCCTTGACACTTTGATGGATAAGGCGCAGTGTAATGAATATGCAATTCTGTAACCCACTACAACAGCAATACGCTTCTATGGAAAAGATTGCTACAGCACATGCTTCTACATCACAAGCATAACCTCAGAAACACAGGACAACATTGGTGAACGTTTTTTTACAATATCATACCAGTGTTTTGTAAAAAAAAAAAAAAACAGCCAATGAAGGAGAGCACAGAACCTGCTTAAGCAGATGGGCACCCTTGCTGAGCTCACTCATTGTGCATTACTATTCCAGAGGAAACCTTCATAATCCACAACACAATCAAAGAATAATAATATACAAGTACTGCCTTTGATGCATTAGTTTAGCAAAAATCGAATGAAAGAAAATCAATAACCTTTAAGATAACCATTTCTGATAATCTTTGTTTGCAGGCATTTCCTTGAAGCAATTCATCTTTTTCAGATGTATACGCAATGAAGGTGTGAGGGAAACAGAAAAAAAGGAAATGCCAAAGATAGAGAATATAGGCAAACCTTTCAAGTCTAGTAAAATGGCAGAGAATAGCACTAGCAGCAACTATACATTTTTTCACGTGTCTGTCCTCCCCAAATCTCATTTCATAGTGTTCTGAATGTGCTAAAGGAAAAAAAAGAACCTGCATATATCAGAAATATTAAATATGTAGTGTAACAGACTCACCCGTGACAGAGGCTTTTGGTGGGGACTGAATGCTAGCCTCTTGCCTACCGACTATGGGCCCTGGCATTTGAGGGAGCTACAAGCATTTAGGGCAGTGGTTCTCAACTCCTGTCCTCAGGACCCCCTAACAGGCCAGGTTTGCAGGATAACTGAAATACATCACAGGTGATATCATTTGCTGCTCAGTGATTGCAGTATTCTAGTCTGCCTCTCCCCAAGGTAATACTTAAAATCTGGCCTGTTGGTGGATCCCGAGGACAGGAGTTGAGAGCCACTGATTTAGGAAGATGTCCTGTTATGTAATGCAAAACGGCATTATTAAGGAGGCCATGATAGTCTCTGCCAGCTTGGGACTCAGTGGACAGATGTATGTGAAAAAAAGCTGGTTAATGAGATCTGGACAACCCTGGGTCTCCTGTTGTCTACTAGTCAGAGGTGGGATGAGATCACTGTTTGTATTGTTAATTGCGCTAATTAACTCACCTGTCTGCTAGCAAACTACTGTGGGGTTGTTGAACTTATGATAATGTGTAGTGTACTTTGTGAGCTCGGTGCCGGCCAGTCTGACCTGGAATGAGATATCTGATTAGTCACAAAATTGTCCAAGAAGCTAGTTATTTAATTAACATAATGTTTATAGTATATGTTGATTGTTGTAATTATATTCCTGTGTACAGTTTGTATTGTTATGGTAATGTGATCAGGAGGGGGATGTCCTCGTGTAGGGTATATAGTATGTGTCTGAGTTTCAATAAAAGTATTCCTTTTGGATTTTACCTCACATTTTGTCCGTGTACGATGCTTGGGGTAAAAAGGACTGGTATTAGCTCTTGATCTGCTCGGAACGGTATGGAGGGCGGGAAGCGCTGGTTGGCGGAACAAAGCATCTAGTTGGGGTGCCCAAGTGGTTCTGTCACATGTAGCATAAAGCATATGTTAGCTATGTGTCAACAAACAAAAGCAGCAAGAACTTTTCCAAATTACCAGGGCTGATTTACAAATCTAGAAGACAGTAAAGTGTCCATATTGCCTTGGCAATGAATCTTTTGAGTACAAGTCAGAAAATTACAGCAAACATCTGGTTGGTTAGCATAGACAGTATGTACCCTCTTCCATTTCCAAAATTACTTACTATCAAAATGGAGATTCAACCTACGGGCTCATATAGGATGAGTGGATCTTCCAGCTCTCCAATCTGTTGACAGGATCAATACATCTCTATTGAGAACTGGAACTCTCATTGAGACATGTCATTGGAGAGGACAGATACATGAAATCAAAAAATTAAAGGGAATACGTTTCTGTGCATGCCACTGTCTGATTTGAGCTAACTCATGCCAAATGACAGTACCTAAATGGGTAATGTAACTGGAGAAAACCAAGATACTTTTATTTACCAAGTAAAGGAGATCTGTCTTAATGCATATTGCCTGACTGGCAATCTTACAACTGCAGCAGCCCTGTTTGAATACAAGCCAAAGAATGGAAATTTCCAACAGAGCTTTGCAAGCAGGCAGATTCCAAAATGACTATTAAAAAACAGAGGCATAAGGTACACACCACTTGTAGAAGATATACTACAAATACAGATATCATAAAATGAAAAGAGAAAAAATGTAACATTTGCAAGAGTTAGAAGAAACACCTACATAGAACCAAACTGCATAAGTAACTGCTAGGTTTTGTCTATAAACGTTCCATTTAGTTTTGTTATATGGTATATGTTGAAAAAAGGCTACAGTTCTGTTATTAAAGGGTATTCCAGACTTTACAAAAATGTACTCCCACTTTCCCTCTCTGCATGTCTCGGGTAGGGATGAGCGAATATGTCTGGGTTTAGTTCAAGAAGCATTCAAACCGGGGGCGTGGCCGGACGGCGGAGAAGAAGGACGCGTCTTGAGAGAGCTCCGGAGCACTCCTGTCCTTTCCTCCGTACCATCGCAGCATACCACCTGACCACCTGGCACAGACAGAGGCATACCCTGCCTACACCTCCAGCCGCACTCCAGACCCACTCTAAACCGGCTCCGCGGTCGAGAAAGAGGCTTCCCGACACTTCACCCCGCGCTGGGGAAGGACCCGGCGCCATCTTTGAGGCCTATCACGCGCCATCCCTCTTCACGGAACTGCAAGGACGGGTAAGCGGGGAACTTGAGGGCTCACTACACCCCAATTCACATACCCGCTACCCCAAGCAGCACAGGTGGACATAATCAGTGAGAGAGACTCAGCCCGGAGGCGCATCAGAGTGGCCACCGGGGATCCCCCCACACGCGGCCTGTCTGAGCGATCCCACACGGCCCCAGGACCCATAGACAGACCCGGTTACCCTCAAAGCCAGCCACTGACCCCAAGATACCCGGGCCTGGAGACCCCAAGCGAACTCGCTGTCTGATTGCGGCCTACACAGTGGCGCTTGGTGGCCATCTTGCTACACCCAAGCTGCAGCCCTCCGCGGTCAATTCTTACTTGAGGTGATCAGAAAAGAGTTATATTTAACAAACACAATGCCGGCCCCTGTGATGGCCAATCCAGCATATACATGCTCATACTAATAATGATCATGCCTATGTGATGACTATAAACCACAGCACTGAACTATCAGTCAACCGGCTTATTATATTGCCATAAGTGCTCACCGCTTCATCCTCACCTCCCATCATACCCTGCACAAGCATGACCCGCAAAAGGAAGGACGCCTCCCACCCAAAAAAGCTGAATGACTTTTTCACCCCAACCAATAAAAACCCCCTATCAGACACCAAAAACAACAGTCCTACAGCCTCCTCTTCCTCTGCAACAGGTACTCCAAGTCCTATCTCCCAGGGGGGGAAAACCCACAACTCTCCGGCAATATCTACCCCAACCTCCCGCAGTCCTGTGAAGTCCAAACCCCGGCTCTCAGATGAGCAGGTAACATGTGAGCTGACTCCTAGCCAATTATCCATGGACGACACTAGAGAATTTGCAGAGACCATTGACACTTTCCCCACATCCAATCGTCCTGTATCTGACACGACGCTCAAAGACATGCTAGTCTCTCTGAGGGGGTCACTACATGCCGACATGATGGAATGTATGAGGGGCTTCAAGGGAGAAATCCAGGAGATAGGCGGCAGAGTAGATCACATTGAGAAGAAAATGGGGGAATTTGCTACATCATACAACTCCCTGGTTGATTCCCACAACGAACAACTGATGAGGTAGCTTGGTTGAGGGCAAAGGTCGCTGACCTCGAGGACAGGTCACGAAGGAACAATGTTAAGATTAGAGGCCTTCCCGAAGCTATCTTACCTAACCAACTCTCACACTACGTTAAAGAAATGATGCACCAATATCTTCCTGATTCCTCACAAGCGGAACTTATCATTGATAGAATCCATCGCTTACCTAAACCCTCTCATTTACCGGACAATATACCAAGGGATGTACTTATGCGAGTTCATTTTTACCACATTAAAGAAAAATTCCTACTAGCCTTCCGTAAAAACACATGCCCTACGGAACAATACTCAAACCTTCAACTATACGCAGATCTCTCACAATATACGATGCAGCAACGTAAAACGCTGATATCTGTCAAGAAGCATTCAAACCTACAGAAAATTCTAAATATTGCACATTTAAAGTGGTACTAAACCCTAATGATCCTGCCAGTAACACTTTTTTTTGGGATGGACTGTTGTGTCTTTGCAGAGGGAGGGTTCATACCAAAATGTAGCCCACTGCACTGCAATTCAGAGTAATATAGCATATTAAAGAACTATGAACACAAGGTGGCATGCACTAATATGAAGCCCATCACACTATAATTCCCAGTAATACAGCACAGTGTAGAGCACTGTACAGCACAATTATCTCTCCCTACAAGCACTGTAAAGCCCCGTACACGCGGACCAAATGCCATGCGACATTGGCCGGTTCAATAAAAACAGGCTGACATTTGGATGGCAGCCGGTCCGACAGAAGCCGGACGTTTGGCTGGCTTTTGTCGAATGAGCATGCTGGAAAGTCAGCAGCTGACCAAATCCCGATCAGCTGACCAGAGTGTTATGGCGGGGGGGGCGCCCCCCCTGTCAGAACACAACAGCTCAGCGGGGGAGATCGCTGTACTAACGTCGGATCGTTAATATAGCGACTCTGACTGGAGTGGACTGGTTTTTTTTTTCGTTCATCCTGCTGGGTTGAACGGAAAAAAAAACTAATAGTGTATACCAGGCTTAAGTTTGCCTTATCTACTGTACTCCAACACACACTGACAAAAGGCAGCATGGAACCCTGCTTTTTATAAGTAGGCTGCTGGAACGTACGAAAACCCCCATTATTCACCCTTCTAAGCCACTTGACCACAGTTCAAAAGTCAATAAATGTTTTATTGGCAACTGGTTCCTATAATGGTGAACGACTGCATTAGTTCTCAAAATTTCCAAACTACAAATGAGTTAGGAGCACTATAAACTCATACTTGACCCTAATCCATAATAGCAGCATTATTTTTTGTTTGGTTCCTGTAGCAAGAAACTACTCCCTGTGACATCATCACAGGGCTTGTAAAATTATTGCAGGGGCAGTTGTTGGGAGCTCAGTTCTAACTGATGTAGGCTTGCTTCCCCCCAGAGCAACATCTACCAAGGGCCCTGTGTCAATGTATGCATGAGACATAGAGTAGGGAAAAGGCAGGGTTTCATAGTACGGTAGGCAGAGATGACAACACTGGTTGGAATTTCAGTGCAGAAAAGGCAGTATGTTGTCAGCCCAAACAGCAAGTTAGGAGCATACTGATATCTGATCTGCCTTCAACTGAAGCTAATGGAGCACAGTTCACTCTCCATTAGCTTTTTCCCTGGCCACAGAGGCCAGAAAAAAGTGACAGCCATTCCCAGAAGTGACATAATGCACATCTGTTAGGATTGAGTTTGCCTGCTGTTCCTGCATTGTTTGCTGTGTTGTTGCCAGACTCTGCTGCCATTTACCCTTGATCCTGCCCTGTATCCTGTACCCTGTTGCCTTGTTCCTTTCCCAGTCTTGCTTCTCTTCTTCCCATCCGCTCCCCCAGTTGTTGCCCTACCTTATATATTTCCTGTCTATACAGTATACTTGTATCTTTAGCAAGTTGCTAGGTTTCTACATTTTGGTTATTCAGTTTTTGAGCCAGTTTTGATTTTCATGCGTTGACCATTAATGGTTAACCGCATGCATTGACCAGTAATGGTTAACCACGTTAACCATTGGAGGTTATATTCTGTTACATTATTTCTTGTTGCCATTTTTTCACAATTTGTATCCAATTGCATATATATCCCTGGTCTTTAATAGTTCTATACTGTATGCCTATTTTTTTTCTCTTTGAAAAACTTCAATAAAAATATTGAAAGAACCTGCAAAAAGTGGTTTTATCAGCAAAAGGGTTAATATCTATCTTGATTAATCCCTGCAATATGATAATGCTGCATGCTGAGCTATCTGAATTGTTAATACACTTCTTATTACAGCATATTACAGGTTTTGTTATTAGGGGAATTTACTTAATGAAACACTTTGTCTTTTGAACCAATCTTTTTATGTGTGAAATAGGAGTCAAATAAAATTAAAAGTATGCAAATGCTTTTAAAGTTTAGATTTAAGGTCTATTAACAAGTTGAACACTTGCAGATGACTCTAGGGTGTTTTCAGAAATGTATGTATCTATTAAATTAAATGTAATGTAAATGGCAGGAAAAAGTCTACTAAATTAAGATGAACACAAAAGTCAAGATCTATCTTTGCACTTGAATACAAGTCTGCTATTAGCGTGCAGTAAATTGGCTGTGGATCATTGCTGTTTTCTTTTCTTGTATATCCAGACTGAACACAAACAGTTTTGGGACCCCATGTAGTAAAGACTCTTACCAGAGTGCATTCTTTAAAGAACATGCATCCAGTACAGCTGAAAAAAAAAACACAGCGTACCAATTTCTAGGCTCTGTCAGTTTCTACTACTGGTTCTTGCTATAGCATAACTTCAGACAAAATTAAAGATATGAAAATAAATACCCCATTAAAAGATTAACAAAATGACACAACCAGCATTTGCTGCAATATTCAAGTACAGTACTGTATAGAGATTTCCCCTGCAGTACATTATTCCGCCACCAGATGTCCTCACACTAATGGTTGGCAGCATTTAACCCACTTCCTCTGAGTTCAGATCATCCTGGACCTGCCCCAACCTGTTACTGGGCAGTAAAAAGAAAAGTAGTACAATAAAGATCTTATCTCTCAGGCACCCTGCATTATCATCCTATCAGCATGCTTCTTGCCAGAACATAAACTGTTGTGATGCTGCTTCTTCTTACAGTTCAGCTCTGATATACAAGGACTACACAAGGCTGATATCAGGTCAAATTCAGGTAATTATTACAGAGCTGCATTATCTGTGTCTTTAATATCTGCCAGGAGTTCAGCTTTAAAGTGGAAGTCCAGTCAAATCCTAACTATGCTTAAGCCTGCTCCCACCCCCATTCTAAGCTCTATTCTAACGACCCTGTACCCTGCACCTTTACCTATTCTGAGAGGGATCTGGCCTGGTGAAATTATCAGCACCCAGTGCCGGCTTCAGTGTAGAGGAGGAACAAGTGACAACGGATGCCCCATAGTAAGCCTATAGGTGACTTCAGTGTCTAGGCTCTTCAGTTCTTGTCGGCGATCTCTCCTCTTTGCTGAAGGCAGCTTGAGCACCTTTAGGTCTGATCTATATAGTTGTATATAAAATGCACTATTTAGCTATCAAAAAGCATTTTACAGCAGTAAACCTTTCATCCCATTTCTAAATTGCTGCATTTGTGAAGCCAAAAGCCAATATAAAGGAATAGTAGTGGTAAAAAAAGCACTTGTGGGTTTACCCAATCATTTTTTTGTACAATGCTCCTTTAACAGGGGGTGTGTCCGATGTCTACATACTTTTGCTAATAGGTGTCCCCCATTCCCATCTCAAAAGGTTGGGAGGTATGGCTGGATCGATTAGTATATTGAGAGCACAAGCATCTGAGCCCCTAATTTATATCTAAGACCACTTTCACACTGAGGTGGTTTTCAGTCCTTTTAGCGCTAGAAATAGCCTCCAAACAATGGCTGAAAACCGCCTCAAATCTCCTGCCCATTCTTCTCAGTGTGATTGTTTACACTGGGGTGGTGCGCTTGCGGGTCGTTCACAGAACTCCTGCAAGCAGCATCTTTGGGGTGGTGTGGGAGCTGTGTATACACCGCTCCTAAACCACCCTGCCCATTGAAATGAATGGGCACCGCTGCTGAAGCCCCAGCAAAGCGCTTCGGCAGTAGTGCTACACCAGCACTTTAACCCCTTTTTAACCCCCTCGGGGGGGTTTAAAAGCGCACCGCTCCCTGCTCAAAAGCGGCGCTGCAGCGCCGGTAAAGCGCAGCTAAAATGAGCGGTGCTTTACCACAGCCGCGTTGCAGTGTGAAAGTGGCCTAAATGCAAGAACAAAATGTAATATATTGCAGCTTATCAGTCCTTAGGTGAGTGGCTGCTTTACTTTTCTTGTGTTTGGCTTTTTTTCTTTATTTTAAACTGGAGATACTACCAGTAACACTTCCTGTTCTAAGGTCACAATGCTCACTCGCTACACTATATCTATAGAAGAGCGGCATTGTCACACTATGACAGGAAGTGTGTTAGGCCTGCAGAACACCTCCCCCTCTACACATCTCTATTACATAGAGGGAGGTGTTATGTAGTTCACAGAAGTAACCTAGGCAGGGCTGATAACACTCCTTGAAATTTCAGTGCAGCAAAATCACAGTGTTGACAGCTCATTACAGAAAGTTACAAGCTCACTGATTTTCTGGCAAGATAGACACATATTTTTGGACTTATCAATTGTATATGTAAAAAACCAAAAGGAAGCAAATACGTGAAGTTCATTTTAGGTTTTATGTAGAAGTAAAGGTGGAAGGAATGTAGATAGACACATGCTGCAATCTTTCTGAAGGTATGTAGAAGGAGACTGTCAAATGGTGTAGGAAAATACATGTGTTTCTTCCAGCTGTTGAAGAGCAAGCTTGAAGTGATAATGCATGTTTTTTATATGTATAGCAGTCCCAAAAGCCCCTCTAACATGAAAAAAACCCAAGAAAGACCAAAAGGCAGATGGGTGAATACTTGGGTTTGGTAATGATTATTCACTCATGATTTACATACCACTCTCTTTAACCACTTGAGTCCCCAGTGCCATTTTAAAATTATTATTATACAGGATTTACATAGCACCAACAGTTTACGCAGCGCTTTACAATATGAGGGCAGACAGTACAGTTACAATACAAATCAATACAGGAGGAATCAGAGGGCCCTGCTTGTTAGACTTACAATTTAGAAGGGAGGGTCAAGTGAAACAAAAGGTAATAGCTGTGGGGTATGAACTGATGAAGAAAATGAAAATGTACTTGTTAGGTGTGAGTAGAATAAGCTTCTCTGAAGAGGAGGGTTTTCAGGGTTAGTCTAAAAGCTAATAGAGTAGGAGATAATAGGATAGGTTGGGGTAAGGAGTTCCTTAGGATTGGAGAGGCTCTGGAAAAGTCCTGGAGGCGAGCAAAGGAGGAGGTGACAAGGGAGCTAGAGAGTAAGAGGTCTTGAGAGGAACGAAGAGAACAAATAGGTTGGTATTTAGAGACTAGGCTAGCGATGTAACTGGGGGCTAAGTTGTGGATGGCTTTGTAAGTAGTTGTTAGTATTTTGAATTTAATTTGTTGGTTGAGCAGGAAGCCAGTGGAGGGATTGACAGAGAGGAGTAGCAGACACAGAGCGATTGGTAAGGTGGATGAGTCTGGCACAGGAATAGCAGCAATTTATCTCAGAGCCACCCCAGCCCCATTTTAAATTGGAGGCTGCCCTCAGGGGTTTCTGCTGGTCCCACTGTCATTAGCATAGGAACTGCAGGCTGTCAGTCAGACCCAGGAGCCAAAGCAATCAGATGCAAAGCAGTGCTCCATATGAGTGCTTGTAGCAGAACACTGTAAACACAATGCGTTCACAGTGTATTTATGTTGTGAAGGATGTACAGTCACAAGTAATGTCACATCACTTCCTCTGAGTACAGAGGCCAGGACAGAACTGCTTGAGCTCTGACCCTCCACTCCCTGAAGCAACAGATCAATGCAATAGTGATCTGTTGTTTTCTGATTGCAGCCATCAATAGATCATTTACCAGAACCAGACTCTCATGAATTAAAAAAAAGTTTAAAAAAAGTGTAGAAATAAAATGAAATAAATTATACAGGTATATATATATACTGTTTATATATACACTCACCGGACACTTTTTTAGGTACACCTCGTCTGAGCATTTCAAAAACTGCTGATCTACTGGGATTTTCACGCACAACCATCTCTAGAGTTTACAGAGAATGGTCCGGAAAAGAGAAAATATCCAGTGAGCAGCAGTTATGTGGACAAAAATGCCTTATTGATGTCAGAGGTCAGAGGAGAATGGTTCCAGATGATAGAAAGGTAACAGTAACTTAAATAACTACTCGTTACAACCAAAGTGTGCAGAATACCATCTCTGAACTCAAACACATCGAACCTTGAAGCAGATGTGCTACAGCAGCAGAAGACCACACAGAGTGCCACTCCTGTCAGCTAACAACAGGAAACAGGCTACAACACACCGACTCACCAAAATTGGACAATAGAAGATTGGAAACACGTTGCCAGGGCTGATGAGTCTTGATTTCAGCTGTGACATTCAGATGGTAGGATCAGAATTTGGCATAAACAACATGAAATCATGGATCCATTCAGCCTTGTATCAATGGCTCAGGCTGGTGGTTGTGGTGCAATGGTGTGGGAAGGGTGGAATTGATTTAGATCAATAGTAAATAAAAAGGCTTGATTTAAATCAACTCAATTTAAATGATAATTTTTAAAGAGCAACTGTCATCTCTGTCCCCCAGTGGCTCCTCCTCTGATCCGCTGTTGACTCACCAAGTTTTTTTACTAAAAATGTAACTATTGCAGAATATACAGCCTTATTCCACATAACTAAGCTCCATTTAATGCCAAATAAACGAAATTATTAATGAATCCTAAATAGAAAATTATTTTTAGATATATTTTTACTCCAAAAGCATTTTATTAAAATAAATTTGATAAAAATCAAAGAAATTGATTTAAATCAAACAAATTTGATTAAAATTTAAAAACATCATATTTTTTTAAATTAAAAAAAAAAAAACATTGATTTTTATCCACCCTGGGTGTGGAGGATATTTTCTTGGCACACTTTGGGCTCCTTAGTACCAATTGAGCATCGTTTAAATGCCACGACCTAACTGAGTATTGTTGCTGACCATGCCCATCCCTTTATGACTACAGTGTACCCATCTTCTGATGGCTCCTTCCAGCAGGATAATGCATTATGTCACAAAGCTCAAATCATCTAAAACTGGTTTCTTGAACATGACAATGAGTTCACTGTACTTCAATGGCCTCCACAGTTACCAGATTTCAATCCAATAGAGCACCTTTGGGATATGGTGGAACAAAAGATAAGCATCATGGGTGCGCAGCCAATACATCTGCAGCAACTGGGTAATGCTATCATGTCAATATTGTCCAAAATCTGTGAGGAATGTTTCCAACACCTTGTTGGCTCTATGCCATAAATAATTAAGGTGGTTCTGAAGGCTAAAGGGGATCCAACCCGATACTAGCAAGGTGTACCTAATAAAGTGGCCGGCAGTGTATATCAAAATAATAGGCTTTTTAGGTTACCTGCAGGTGGAAATAAGGTTCTTTGATGTGAATGTGGTTATGCTGGTGTCCACTAGCACATGGCTCCCAACAGCCCCAGCACACATTTTTACATATTCTTTAGAATTTTGCCTATTCTTGTACCTGATCTGTAAGCTGCACCATCGCTTCCCAAAACTATTTGTACCCAGCCTCCCCACCTCATGATTTGTCACCTCCTGTCTGCTGCTGGAATTAAAGAGAGTCAGGCTCAGTATTACACTCCACCATTCAGGAGAAGCTTTGTATTTTTATCAATAAATATAAGACCAAGGTGGGAATTGTCACCCTCCTGACTCTTTATCTCTAACAATCAGAGAAAGTCTTGTATTCACTGGAATAATACTTGGCTTCTCCTGATTGATGGATAAGCATTCAGCCCCTCATTAATTCTGGCAGCAGATGCAAAGTTGCTTGTACCGATGATGTAAATCAGTGCAGCTTACTGTACATAGCTAATGCTACTACAGTACATTACAAAACACAGGGTGGTTGCATTATTCTTTAATGGAAATAGTTTGTTTGGGTCAGCTTGGCCTAAACAAGTGAATTAAAGTACAGTTGAAACTGGAATTCTACTTTAAAGCAATCATTTGGTTTCTCAGGTGTAACACTAGACAACAGGTTACCAGCACTGGTATCCTGACAACATCATTTCTTTATTAAAGAGATCTTCCAATTGAATTATGTAATAACAGAAGGGGTTTTGTCCTCCTACAATCCCCATTAAAAGGAAGTGTGGACTTCACAGGGATTGGGTCATTTGGAACTAGTGATGTCAAAGTGGTGCTTATGGTGCTAGTGATGCCACTTTGGATGCAGCTAGAGTAGTTGATCAGTGTGAAGTTGTAGGCTACAGAGGTAAAAAGGACAAGTGTTCATGTATACGCAGCATACTGTACATAGGTCATGTGCTATACCAGTTCTAGTGAAAGAGATACATACTGACTAGGTGGCAACGTAACAAAAAGTCATATACATTTTTGACACCTATAAAATATAAGGAAGCACAGAGAATTTATGCGCTGTGCCCCTATGCACTCTATGCCCACTACCAGTATTTCAAGCTAAATTTTATTTCCATGGAGCTGAACAGTATATGACAGCAGAGTCTGTTTTGTCAAAGGTGGTTAAAATGATTTACAACAGCAGTCATGGAATATAGCTGTTCGTCTATTTCCTACGCTCATTCATTGCACACTACATCTCTATTGTTTCATTTGGGCTTGTTAAAAATGCAATTTCCCTACACCCACACAGTCTAAATTGTACTTTTTTTTTTCAAAGTCAAAACTGAAGAAAATCAATAATGTTTGTGGACCCTATTTCTCGTTGATCCCCCTTCATTTATTCCAGCTGGGTTTTATAGACTTTCCAGGTGAGTAATCAATCATTAAATGACAAAATGAGAAAATGCCAGAGAGACTGATGGATATAGTGTGGGATAAATACTATATGTTATGAGAGCATGAAGATTTTATTAAGTGGCTACAAGTTTTGATAGCACTTAACTCTTATTCTGCCACTGCCTGCCATCCAGTCTGTAGAGGCTTAAATTACAGTATAATATATAGCATTGACTGTTGTGACTGTTAAAATAAGCATAATATTGCGATTATAATTTCTAGCTTGCTGTTCTTTCTACATTAGGTGAAAAATGACACATTCTATAAAAATACTTGATATTTGTCATCAAAAGTCACATTGTTCGTGACCACTAAAAACGGGCTATAACAATGAGGAGGTACTGAAGAAAATATTGAATAGGGATGATGAGCTACAGGTATATGTACAACTATTGTTCACTATATTACAGCCCTCTAAATGTCCACTCACTCGCTCGCATTTGGCGAGTGAATATAACTGAAGGGGGAGTGTGGGGCTGCCTTGGAGGGGAGGACGGGCACCGCCGGCAGGCAGAGTTGAATGGGAGCCATTCTCCTCCCAGGGACTGGCCAGGAAACTGGTGAAGTGAGAGGAGGGGAAGAGCCGGCCGGATCATACAAAGTTGGGATCTCCCTCTGTGACACAGTTTGGATTTGAATTGCCCAGTGGCTGCTATCAAACAAAGTCCCACCTCCTGGACCAGCTCCTATCAAGGACAGCACACTGGTCCAATGCCAGGAAATTAAAGTAGTGTGACATCTATCATAGGAGCCAGTCCAGCAAGCGGAACTTAGTTTGACAGCGGCGGCAATTTAAATCCAAGCTGTGTCACAACGGGAGATCACCGCTCTGTGTGATCCGCCCGGCTCTCATCCCTGTGATCCTCGTGCACTGATGAGACTGCGCTGATGGGCACTGGTGAGGCTACATTGATGGGCACTGGTGAGGCTGCGTTGATGGGCACTGGTGAGGCTGCATTGATGGACACTGGTAAGGCTGCATTGATGGGCACTGATGAGGCTACACTGATGGGCACTGATGAGGCTACATTAATAGGCGCTGGTGAGGCTGCGCTGATGGGCACTGATGAGGCTGCATTCATGGGCACTGGTGAGGCTGCAATGATGGGCACTGATCAGGCTGCATAGATGGGCACTGGTGAGGCTGCATTGATGGGCACTGATCAGGCTGTATTGATGGGCAATGGTAAGGGTGCATTGATGGGCACTGATAGGCTGCATTGATGGGTACTGATGAGGCTGCATTGATTGGCACTGATAGGCTGCATTGATGAGCACTGATGTGGCTGCACTGATGGGCACTGATAAGCTGAATTTATGGGCGCTGATGAGGCTGCATCGATGGACACTGATACAGTTGTTGTTAATATCTATTTTGTAACTTAATTCTGTATAAAACATTTAACAGTGTTATTTCATGAGATAATTTACGAGGGCGTGTTTAGGTGGCGGACTTAGGGGAGGGGCCGGGTAGGGGTTGGGTGGGGCAACTGGTGGCGAGCAACTCTTAAGGCCTGGCTAGTAGCTCAAGACTTGAAATTTTGAGCCCTGTGTGTATATATATATATATATATATATATATATATATATATATATACTATATTATTACAGTAGTTATTCCAGCTTTTCTAAAACAAAAGGATGGACCGCTGAAAATTTAAAAATAAGGGATTAGTATAGCCCAAAACAGGGCAATTATGTACAGATTATGTAGAACACCCATAAGACTACGTGTATAAATGGCAAACCCCTTTTCTCTTTCATTCTCTGAGTGAGTAGATTTTTTTTTTTACAATTTCCTTTCTTGTATTAGAGCAGAGATAATCTGCAAAGTACATTGATTGGTCTGATCACTAATGAAGCAAATCTATAATTAACGCTTATTATTGCCTTGATAAAATGTTAGTTATTAAATGTTTGGCAAAAAAGGTGGCCTCTGGTTTATGTAAATAGTTACTGCCTGACTCTGTTGTATCCTAATGCATGTGCCTTACACTTCAAATAAGCTTATCCTTAAAGATGTCTTGAATTTCTAAATAATCCTGAAATATGCCTACCATGCCTACAGTGTTAAAAGCACATTCCCTGGAATTCATAAAGAATGTCATACACACACTTTAGAATGTTGTTGGGCATCCACACCACAAATGTTGGGGTCTGTGACAAATCCATGTATCTGTTGGAAAAAGGTACATGAATTGGTTGCATGCAGGCATGGTGTTGCTCAGAACCCTTCTTCTCTGCTGCACAGCAGCACTGGTTGCTAAGATGCTATCAGAACCAGGCACTGAGGTCATAATGTACTCTCTAGACCAGGGGCCCATCATGCCTCTGCCTGTGGGAGTCATACTTGTAACTGTCAGCCTTGCAAAGCCTCATGGGATTTGTAGTTCTGCAACAGCAGGAGGGCCGCCAGTTTGACACCTGTGCTCTAGACAATCCTTTCTCAGTGTACTTCTTTTGCAGTAATTACACACTGGCATGGCCAAGGAGTTCTGTATTGAGGTAGGCTGAGCCTGATGGGGAACTGAAAAACTGCCACCCAGTCAGGTCCTCTTTACTGTTGATTGACATTGCACAGCAGTGGGAGGATAACCACTATTCAGTCCAATAGTGACTTTCAATTCAGCCTGCTGCCATTCCCTATCAAAAGTAAGGCAGACCTGATCGGGAACTGAAAGACTAGTGCTTCATCCACTAAGTGACTTAAAGTGTAAACCCGATTCATGAAATTTGAGCTGGGCACATATATCTGCAGTGTTTTGTTATCTCTCTCCAAAGCACTCATAGCTGTCTCTAGCTGCTTCCTCTGTTATCAGCATGACAAGTATTCTGTCACATATAATAAAAGCAGCAGGAGTTTTGTGTTGGGGAGGGAGCTATAAATAGATTAGCACAGCTCTGAACTATAGAACGAACAGAGCTGAAAGTCTCGACCTATGCGTAGAGGGGGTGTGTGCCTTTCCTCCAATCAGCTGTCTTGGCTGTGTGCCTAGGCTTCTCTGCAATGATAACTAGGAAGAGAAAAAATCCTAACACCAAGGGCACTTTCTAAATAGTATCTAAAGATGAAGACAGCAGATATGGATGTAAAACTTATATAGGGAGATTTGTTTCATTTCTGTGTATCATCTGAGGCTGTTCACTTCACTGGGTATATATGGGTGTTTACATCCACTTTAACCACTTCCGTACCGCCGGACGTCATATGACGTCCTTGGGTTTGAGTGGTGATATCTGAATGGTGCCTGCAGCTGCAGGCACCATTCAGATACCGTTTTTTTTAGCAGGCGATTCCCTGCAAGATAAAAGTGATCTTAGCGGCGGATTCGCCGCAAGATCACTTTTATCAGCGGCGGGAGAGGTGCCCCCCCCCCTCCCGCCGCTTTCCGGTCATCTCCGCCGCTTACCGGACCCGCCGGCAGCAGCGGAGATGATCCGATGCTGTCCCCCCAGTGTCTGTGAGCCGACTGAGCGGCTGAAGCCGCTCAGTCGGCTCCATAACACGGCCGGCGGAAATGACGTCAGAAATGACGTCTTCCCAACGGTCTTAAAGGGCCCGATTTTTTTTTTCTTCTGTCACTTTTTTCAGA
>BLSH010152934.1:1022012-1054707 GCA_018402905.1 Glandirana rugosa
AAGTGAAACATTGTACATTTAGGATATATTAGAGATCTCACGGTTCTTTTTTTCAGAGTCTAGGTACTTTCTTCGTGTAGTTCTCTTTTTCTGACCATTTACTCGGTTACCCTTCCCACAATACCAATTTCTTGCCAGAAAGGAAACACAATTTCGGGTCCAATTAACAAAATCATTTTGTCTTTCCGAAAATTACTTATTTTGTCAAACGACACGATGTAAAGGTCCAGTTTTTCGAAAAATCGATTTGTAACTCTATGTTCCTATAGAGTACTTATCTCAACTCGCTTGTGGACCTTCAAGCCCAAGACGACCAGGCAGGCTTGAAGCCCTGTTTCACGTGCGATCGTTCGGGTTCCGTCCGGACCCGGACCCGGACTTTGTCCCGAAGTTCGGACGGACCAGCAGAACCCGAACTTCCAGGTGTTCGCTCAACTCTATTCATGAGATATCCTTGTATCTCAATGTTTAGCTAAAAAGCTTTTTGACCTGGAAATGTAGCACAGCAAACTGTTTTATTCATTAAAAGCCTTTCTGTTTTACTAAAACAATTAACCTGGGCTTTAACACAAAGGAAAGACCGTTCTTTAACCATAACACCCTTCCCATTGGCTCATTTACCAGTCTTTTTCTCTTGATGTGCTTCTTTCATGGATCTGAGACTTTTTTTCTTGGCACTCTAGAGATTATATAGGATTTACATGTTACAAAGTGAAGTCAGTCCTGAGAAAATATAGATAATCAGCCTTGTTAACTGTGAAAACCTATGTTTCTCATAAATACCATTGTTCATGCTCTGCAGGCAGTCTGTCTAACTGTTACTTTTTGTTTTAATCTTCGTTTATTAGTTTTTCAATAAATAGTAATAACATTTTCCTTCTTCCATGAACGAGCAATGATTGTTTTTGTTGCTGTTAACATATGTCGTAAAATATATTTTTTGATGGGTTTCAACGAACCAGGGATTATTGATAATATCGCTATAATTGTTGTAATGTAGATTTAGAAATTTCTCTATATATTTCAAATACCTTTGTCCAGAGTTGGAGAACCTCTGAACAATAATACCAGATATGTGACATAGTCCCTTCCGCCCCTTTACATCACCAGCACTTCTCCGAGACACCCTCCCTTATCTTATGCAAGTCTACTGGACACCTGTACCATCTTGATATTATTTTATAATTCCTTTCCTGATGTTTAACTGAAGGAGACAATTTATGTGTCAAAGTCAGCGCCTTTTCCCACTGTGATATAGATATTGTCTTCCCAATCTCTTTTTCCCATTTGTCTAGATATATTACTTCTCTGTCCAATTCCTTGGGGAGCAGTTCTTTATATGTCTTTGACAATATATGAGCTGGCTTATCTGTCTGTAATAGGATTTTTTCGAATTCTGTAGGCGTTCTTGCTAATTCGGAATCATATTCTAAAGAGCGAATATAGGCTACCAATTGTTGGTAATGTATCCATTTGTTTCCATTCTCCCTCCCCATTGTACTCAGGGGAACCTCCCCATCCACCAGGATCTGGGCCAGTCTTACATCCGCTTGTCTTCACCAGCCCAAGAAGCTAGAGGCCTCCATTGCTGGTTAAAAATCAGGGTTAGAGAATAATGGTGGCATGGGCCCGATCCTAGTTGAAAGGATACCTTTCTTTATAAATGTGTCCCATACTTTTAGAGTAGATAGAGTCAAATATGGTATATTTGTTGTTTTGGGGTGACTTGTTGGTATAACCCAGGGTATGGATTTTAATTTCATACCCAGGATGTCCTCTTCTAGTCCGACCCATAGCTTATATTTAGTCCCGTGGAACCAATCTACCATCTTCTCTAAATGTACAGCTTGTATGTATTTTGTGAAATCCGGCAGGGCCAAACCCCCTGTAAGCTTAGATCTGACAAGTATGTCTCGTTTAATACGGGAAGGTCTATGCTCCCAGATAAATCCCCCTACCGCCAACCGTAGTTTACGGATTATGGTAGCAGGGGGGTACACCGGGATTGCCTGGAATGTATACAGTAATTTTGGAAGTATATACATTTTTATAATGTTAATCCTTTCCATCCATGAAAAGGCTTTTTTATCGTATTTTTGGAGCAATTTTAAGATTTTATTTATCAAAGGAACATGGTTAAATTCTATTAATCTATCCAAATTTCGAGGTATCTGTATCCCTAGATATTTAAGGGCATTTTGTTGCCATTTAAAGGGAAAACTTTTTTGAAGATGAGATTGAGCTTTATTTGATAGTGATATATTCAATGCTTCAGATTTGTTATAGTTCACTTTAAAATTGCTTAAAACTCCTGAATGAGATTTGGAATATTTATTACTGGGTTAGTAATATGCAATAAAAGATCGTCTGCATATATGGACATTTTATATTTTTTCCCTTTATTTTAATCCCTTGTATATCGGGATTATTCCGCATAGCTGTGGTAAGGTGTTCCATTACCAATACATATAATAACGGGGAGAGGGGTCAACCCTGTCGGGTCCCATTTGTAATTGAGATGGAACCAAACAGGGTCCCGTCCATCCGGACCTTTGCATGGGGTTTATCATACAGTGCCATTATCTTTTGCATTAGCTGGGGACCAATGCCTCATTGTTTCAGAGTTCCTTCCAGGAAATGCCATCCCACCCTGTTGAACGCTTTTTCGGCGTCTATAGCCAGAAGACAGGATGGGATGGAATTCTTCTGGGCATATTCAATCAATGATATAGTTTTCAGACTATTGTCTCTGGCTTCCCTTCCCTCTACAAATCCTGTTTGGTCCAGATGGACATAAGCCTTTCTGCTATGATTTTTGCGAAAATACGTAAATCGATATTCGTGAGAGAAATAGGTCTTTAATTCCCCACATATAGTGTGATCTTTTTCTGGTTTAGGTATTATAGAGATGTGAGATTCCATACTTTGCAACGCAAAGGGGCAATACGTAGATACTGCATTAAAGGTCTTACAGAACACAGGTCCTAGATTTTCGAATAATATTTTATAAAAGCATACAGTAAAGCCATCTAGTCCTGGGCTTTTTCCCAAGGCCAAGGTTTTAATGGCTTTCTGTATTTCTTCCATTGAGATTTCTTCATCTAATTCTTCTATTGTTTCTTTAGGTAAAGTTGGAATTGTGGTTTCATTTATATAATCTTGTATCTTTTGACGGAACCTATCTAGTTCTTTACCCGTCTTTTGATTGGTAATGTTATAAAGTTTAGAATAGAAGATTTGATAGGTTTCTAAAATATCTTTGGGATTAAATGTTATTTCCCCTGATGGTTTTAAAATTTTTATTATAGATGTAGTAACTGACCACTGTCGCAAAGCTCTTGCCAGAAGCTTACCTGGTTTATTCCCCTTTGAGTATTATAAAGCTTGGTTTTTGTCTCTTAATCTCAATGTTTGTTCGTTTAGTATGGATAGCAGTTCATTCTGTTTATCTGTCAATTTTATCAGATTTGTCTGAATGGGATTCTGTTTATGAATTTTCTCATAGTTTGCAATTTCTTTTAATAAGATAGATGTTCTGTTCATTTTAATTGCTTTCAGTCTAGCCCCATGCTTTATGAAAATACCCCTCAATACACATTTTAACGTTTCCCACTGTATGGGTTGAGAAGTTTCATCCTTCTCATGATCTTTTTGGAAATGTATTATTGCCTGACGGATTTCCGAAATACACACTTCGTCCTTCAACAAGTTTTCGTTCAATTTCCATTGGCTTTGCGGTCTCTTGTGGCTCGAGAGCTCGAGTTCAACAAAGACTGGGGCATGATCAAACCAGACAAAATTGCCTATCTCTGAGTCACAGTAGTTAGTCTGAATTGACTTATCAGAAAGAAATCTATCCTATGATATGTATTGTGGGCCTTCGAATAAAATGTATAATCTCTGTCCCTAGGATGGTGAGCTCGCCAGATATTGATCATTTTTAATTTTTCCATGAGCTCTTTAAATTTATTTGTCTGATTACTATTTTGAAATGGGCGAGTTGCAGTAGTATCTCAGTCCAGGTCCAGAACAAAGTTAAAATCCCCACAGATGAGCACAATACCCTCCGATCTTTCTACCAGGTCTGTCATCAATAGTATTGCTGTTTTAATTTGTTCCTGATTCGGTAAGTATAGGTTGACAAACGTATATTTTTTCCCATAAATGGATAATTTTAAGAGCAGGGCTCTGCCGTCCCTGCTGCCCGAGGATTCCAGAACCTGATGGGGGAGAGATTTATGTATAGCAATAGACACACCTCTAGTTTTCGAATAAGGGAAAGTGTTGTGATACCATGCTGGATAATATTTGTTGTAAATCTTTGGGATGTGATTTGAGCGATAATGCGCCTCCTGGAAAAAGACCACCCCCACTTTTTGTTTGTGGAGTGAGTATAGGATTTGTGTTCTCTTAGATTGGGAATTAAGACCTCTTACGTTAAATGAACATCATTTTACTGGACCCGTTTGAAAAAAAAAAGGGGGGAAGAAGGTGGGGAGAAAGAAAAAAAAGAGACGAAAGAAAAAGATAAAAAAAAAAGAAAAAAATCGAACAAATTATCACACGCTTAAGCAACCCTAGTTGCTGTGTAACTAAATGACTTTCTGTCTATCCTATAACATAGGATCCCTATCTATTGGGTGCGGGATCACCTATCGTTGACCGCATCCCTCACCAGGCAGGCCTTCTGTAGAGGAAAAAGGGATGGATGGGAGGGGGGGAAAAGAAAAAATGGTCTCAATTTGTCCCCCCCCAGTGAAGCCCCCCTATTTAATGATTTAACTGTTCCCAGTAGGGGGGTGCCAGAGTAGCGCAACTGCAATCGCTAAGCAACCAAGTCTATGTCGTCTCCATTTAGGAAATGTATTATCTAGCATCTTCTCTCATTCTATCCCATTGGACTGGATTGCTTTTTATCATATCACTGTTTGTAGAATGCGTATATATTTGCTATCTTTCGGATTCCGATAGCGTCTCGGAAATCGGGTAGGCACAGAGAAACTGTTTACCAGCTCTCCCTCAGACAAGTCCCCATCCCTCTCCAAAAATGAGGGGGAGGGAGATATAAGGGGGAGAGAGGGGAAAAGGGGAGGGAGAGGAAAAAACAAAATGTTTTTTCTTTTTTCCTTTTCCCCTCCCTCCCTTCTCTCTCTCCTCCCCTCTCTTTAAGGGTTCAAAAGAACATTTGTGAGCGCATACATGAACACCATATATGTGAAATTTAAATAATAGCCTATTTGTGAAGAAAAAAAAAAAATATTCAAAGGAACTTATGTGAATGTTATACGTGGAAACCAAATGTGTGAAATGTGTGTAATAACCTGTATATATGAATAAAAAAAAAGTTTACTTAAAGGTACATATGTGAATGTTATACATGGAAACCAAATACGTGAAATGTGTATAATAACCTGTATATATGAAAAAGAATATATATTTATCAAAGGGACATATGTGAATGTGTATATGTGAAAACCAAATATGTGAAATGTGTATAATAACCTATATGTATGAAAAAAGAAATTAAATTTTTAAATGTGCGAGAAAACATTTGTGAATATGTGCATGAAGACCGAATATGTGAGATATGAAAGGTGGCCTATTTGTGAGGGAAAAAACCCATGTTAAAATCTGAATATGTGGAGTGACAAATTATGTTGGAAAAAAAAAATCTTTCTATATTTATGAAAAATTGTTACAAGTTCCACCCCCCCCCCCACCAAACCCCGACATTGTTAAATCTTCAAGTGTTATTTTCTTTTAAAGCAACTGTTCAAGTATCCCGGGTATCTTGGGGGCCAGAATGGTAGCTCAACGTCCGGAAGCTGTAGGGTTCTCAAGAAGTTTGAAGGTCTTCAATGTCCTGAAATTCAGCTTTTTTTCCTTTGTAAAAGACTTGGATCTGAAACGGAAATTTCCATTTATATGTTTCTTTCCCTCATCATTGTAATCAATGGATTTACTGCCTTTCGCAAGGCCAAAGTATATCTGGAAAGATCCTGTAACAAGCTTATCTGTGTGCCGTCAAAGTCAATTATTTTCTGTTGCCGTGCGGCCCGCATGATTTTTTCTTTTATATGAAAGAAATGTACTCTACATATAACGTCTCTCGGCCTCCGTGGATCGTGATTTGCAGGCCCCAGTGATCTGTGTCGGTCTAATAATCGGTCTAATAATATTATTTCTGTTGGGGGCTGTTGTAACAGTGTGTTAAAGATTAGTAAACATATCAAACAGCGCCAACCCAAATCATTTAAACCAATTATTAAATAAGTGATCATAACCCATATAAGGTAAATAAGTGCAATTGCAAATAAAGTGTCAATGTGCATAAGGTGCTGAATAAATGTGCTATAAACATACGAAACGGGGGGCTGCTGTACTCAGGTAATACCTGCCCACAAATTCAATCCATACGTATACCAGCGCCAACCCAGATCGAATGACACAATCACATAACATGAGTGTCCATAATAGTCCAGATATTGATGTATAACACTTAAATAAAAGTGACAAAGTGCTTCAAAAGTGCTCTTCAGTGCTTCATACAGACTGTGCTCAAAAGTGACAAAGTGACCACGGAAATCCTCCACAGATCCGGGAGCGGATCCACGGTAGCTCCTCTCCACTGCCAAGCCTGCTCCACTGGTTCTATGGCTCAAAGTCGCTGGAAGGTGTCCGCTCCGGCTCCCGCCATCCTCTCCGATAGCGGAAGGAGACTCGTGGGGGGAGAGATGAAGGCAGTGTCGGAGGTAAGAGGAGGCCCGTCCCGCTGCTGTCGCTAAGTCCGTTGTTCCTGTATGGATATGGCCAGGGAAGATGAACCTGGGCTTCAGTTCAGTCAGCTGTCCACCCTTCCTGGCACCCCATCCAAAGCTAAAAGCTCGCTAGAATGCTGAAATTCATATGTTTGGCTGTGCCTTGTGTAGAGGAGCAGAGTTCCTATGCGGCCATCTTAGCCAGTCTCCACCCCAAACTGTTACTTTTTTCAATAATAGCTTTCAAAGGCACTTACTTTATGGGGTATGTGCCTATACTTCCCTTCAGGCTCTCATGTGAGATACAGTTTTCCAAAGACAGTTGCAAAATAGACAGTGGAAAATTGTTACTCAAAAATTATTTAAAAAAATTCTGAAGATTATTCTCAGATTATTCTTACCATAACATTAAAAGAGAAATATGGCCAAACCTTTTTTAGTCATACTTCTCTGAGTCACAGGAGTGCACTTTCTTTTGTGCTCCTGTGACCCACAGTCAGCTTATAGCGGGCTATCGTCCCACTGTCAACTGACGTCACACAGCCGCTCCAGGCTCTGGAAGGATCTTGACCATATTGTTGGGATCCACCTAGCTGCCTAGCTGGCTCTGACTCTCCGCTCCTGGAAGAACGAGTGCTAAGCAATCTGTTCTCTGTCATTTTTACTAAAATATCTGCATGATACAAGTAACAGACCTTGTTGCAAAATGGTGTCCTTATTCAGGAATGCCCAGGGCAGTGAAATATCTATATATGGCCCTGCTCAAAAGACACCATGTAGTTTTGAAGTTTTGAAGTATAGTGAAATAAACTGGTTACACTAATGGCAGCCAAGCTGCTACATATTGGGAACCCCAGTGCAGCCCCTGATATCAACACTGGTTCAAACTGATTCAGAGCAGCTGCCATGACTGTTGCTAAACATAAGCCTAATAACATAATATATACCAACCAACATATTGTGCCCATTACCCACCCTAAATAAACACTAAATAACTGTGACTGGAAGAGCAAGGCCTTTATTGATTTCAAACCATTAAATTCCCCCAAAAAATGGCAGACCGTTTTACGGTTGACAATAACAGCCAGTGCCATTTACAGATGAATTGTGAGCACACAACATTACATGGCTCAAAGACCTATCCTAACCATTAGTTCAGGCCCACTGATAGCATCAATCATAATTAAGAAAAGGGAAAAAAGTTGCCAAGTGGAATATACTAGGAGCTACCAACATCACAAAGTCTAGAAAGATACAAAACTATGCATAAATGTGCATGAGAAACACCCCTCTGGGACTTTGGGGCAGCTTACTCTTATTTATGAGCTGCCTTGAGGGGTGTTTCTTGTGTACATTGCAAACAGAAAAATCAGCGCTACTACCCATACAACAAATTGATGGCAGAGCTCCCAGTTGCTCGATCCACAATCACTGGCTGAGTAGAATAATCTAGGAAAGATGATCCACACACCGGCTGTTGCTCTTAAAAAGTCTTCATTTTTTTGAAAAGCCACAGTGTACAAACACAGATAAAATCAGTTATTTCTTGTGCACATGTATGAATAATTTTGTATCTTTCTAGCATTAATCATGGGCCATATGAGTGCTAGCAATGTAAACCCTGCATATAAAGCTGTGGCAATTCAAACAAATAGGGCCAGAATTTGAAAGGAAGCAGGAACATGTCCATTGACTGGATGAATATTTATTAGGAGTTGGTAGTGTTGGTATTCAATCTCTTAGCCCATGCCTTTTAGAGAAGTTAACTAACCAACTAACTAACTTTTAATCTCATGGTAACATCAATGCCATGCTCTTAACAGTCAACATTTCCTTTCATTACAGTTAAAGTTACATTGAAGACTATGCACCCTCTATATTATATATAACATGAGTTTATACATCTCTCTCGCTTTACCTCTGCCCCAGCCATAAGTAAACAACAAACACCCCCACCCACCCACGTATACATCAGCAATGCAAACATTTATCTCTCCACTCTTAGTGGTCTGTGTGAATGGACTTTGGGCTTGTGTCAATGGCATCGGTTTGAGATTATTGAGATATTCTTTTGAATTCATTGACAGGTGAATTTGACCTGCAGTTGACCTCCTTTTGACCTGCTATAAATGGATTTTGCATTTCTTTAGACTTATATGAGAATGCAAAAAACAATTAAAGTAAAAGTAAATTCCATCAACACAGGCCCTTATTTAGCAGGCCAGAAAGTGTGATCCCTCTGATAAGTTTATAGAAGAATCACCAGGTATTATTTTATTGATTGTTGCGGATTTAAAAATAACGAGGTATGTGTTTAAATTGGGTCTACATCTACTTTAACGCTAACAATTGGCATAGTTGTGGCTATAGTTGCTCATAAAAACATGTTATTTGATTGAATGTTTACGATTATAATCAAACTCCAGTCCAAACATGAGACAGTTGTCTCTTGTGTATTTGTATTTCATACCCAAATAGGAAGTGTAAATTCAATATCAAATATCCCAGCTAAGAAAAACAAAAAAAAAAAAAACAGAAGCAGAAGCATGATAATGAGTTTGTTAGTTGGACTTTTTTTCCAAAGGCAGTTAGTATTGCATGCTTGCTGCCTTTTAATATGCTTTTCTCTGCAATTCTACCCCACTAATAACTTATCATATCTTTTACTTGTGCCATTTTGTCAGTTTCCTGATGGCTAAAGGAAAGGAATGGATTGTTGGTGGATCTCTCAGTAACAGCCTAGAGCAATTCCACTGGCAGCCCTGGCAATTCAAGCAATCGGCGTTGATGAATGTCACTGTTAATAAATTGTCAGAAGAGTTGGTATTTTTCACCAAAGGGATTTCAAGAGACATTTACAACAATTTGGAAGAAAACAATCCATTGCTAACAAATCCAAATGGGTATTTTATGTACAAACAGCTATTCCAATTGACTTTGAAATGCTGATGACCTTGAGGTTTGACTGCAAACACAAGCATTTTTTCCTGTGATCATCTTACTGAGATTTTACTTTCTGCAAATGTTACCAAGACACAAACAGATGGTGAAATGTTTATTCTGAATTCTATCACAGAAAAATACTGCAAAAAAGCTCAGATCAGGGTAAGAATTAGAGAAAGCATGTGCCTACAGTTCCTAATTTCAGAGTAATTCCATTAACACAAATAAACATTGTAGATATCATTCATTATTTTGCAAGCACTGAACAGATTAACCATGAAATTGCTGTCACAGTACCATCGGAATTGGCACTACAGGTATAACGAACATAAAGCAGACTATTATTCACTGATGTTTAAAATGTAAAAAAGCTGTAACATTAAACTTAAAC
Organism: Glandirana rugosa; assembly: GCA_018402905.1. Taxonomy (NCBI): domain Eukaryota; kingdom Metazoa; phylum Chordata; class Amphibia; order Anura; family Ranidae; genus Glandirana; species Glandirana rugosa. Next base: position 1,032,105 of record BLSH010152934.1, read on the forward strand.
TGACAAACCAATCAACAGGCTGACATTTTAATTCTCTGGTATTTACATAAAAACATAAAGATCTTAGCTGAAAAACATTCAGGGGCAAGTAGACATCCTATTTTGGAGGGCTTATGGCAAGAAGCATTGGTTGCCAAGTAGCTGGTACAACTGTAAAATCTGTGTGGGTCTGTTTCAGTAGATATACACCAAGAGAGTACCCACAACCTGCAATTCACTTTTGTAACACTCAGAAAATTAGGCAAAGCATCCCTTTGCAAAGAATACTCAATGACATTCAAGGAAAATAAAAGAATAAGCAACATTTTTCCATGCACATGATTGGAAGATGGAAGTCAGCAGAGCTTCCCCTCATTTACCAAGCTTTGGAGCAAATGCCTTTGCATGGCGCAACTGCATTTGCAAAGTGCTCAATCAACCCCAGAGAGTCTGCTCACGTGGGCTCAATTTATTTCGGCACACTTCCATGGGCATGCGACTGTCTCCCCCCCTTTTTTTCCTTACATAGGGCCAGTTAGGTCAGTTAATTGCAGTGAAACTAAATGGGTTAAAATAGTGCACTGTCTCTGTAAATTTTATTGCACCTGACTGTGCAGGTAGATGTGTGTCCAATCAGAGCGTGTGGAACCTGTTGAAGGTGAGGGGCGCTCTATATAAGGGGCTGGAGCACAGGCGTGTCCCTCTTTGGATCAGCACAGAAGAAAAGCTACCCACCTTCCCACCCGTCGCAAGCACTTATTTGTGGTACGTCACCCCCTGTTTCGGGGGGGGGGGGGACTTGTTTTGTGTATACTGATTATTTGCTTGAGTTTTTTATGACTAAGCAAAGATATATATTATTATCTCCATTACTGCTGAGATTTAATGTATGGTTATTATTAATATGATTTACCAAACCAAAATAAAGTGCCGTGGCCATAATTTGCCAAAAATAAGTCTGGAGTTTTATTGTTTACCGCTTGTCTTTGGGGTTATGTTTTGATTGAAGGGATTTTTTTGGGTGCAGTCTGCATGCCCATATACTTGCAACCCTAACTATTCCTTCTTTTATTGATACTATGTTACAATTGATACTAATATACAGACAGTGAAGCACACTACAGAAGCCTGAAAAGCTTTAGTGATTCTACTGCTTGAAAACAACAAGACACTGCCATGATAGCTCACCTACAGAAGAACTCATACTGATTACAGAGAGACACTTCTCAATTACAGAGACTACTAAATGACTGAACCGTAACAGAGAGAGACTCTCATTTTCCAAGTGTCCCAAGCAGAGTGGTGGTTTGCAATACTTAAAGTGTTACTAAACCCATGACCCTGCCTTCACTACATCTGGTTTCCCACAGTACACAGAACATGGAAATGCAATTATTTTAGTAAATATAAACTGCTAAATAGCTTTTCTCATCAGCAGTATATAGCAGTCTTGTGACTTCTATCAGTGTCTGGCCAAACAATGGTTAAAGCTTGCAGGAGGAGTTTCCATTCTCCTCTGACTGTCCTATGAGGCTGCATGACTCTTGACCCTCTGTCTGGACAGTGCTGATTGGCCCTGTGCTGCTCACATGCACCCTCCCAAAAAGATCCCCAAAAAAATCTCTAGCAATACACGCTAAACAGAGCATGTACAGAGTGCCCCTAAGGTTCTCAGGAGAAAAATTGGGGACTGTGGAAGAAGGGGAGGATCTGAGAAGACAGCCTTTTTACACAATGCGCATGATTAACCCCTTAGGTTCCACAGTGAGTATAACAAACATGCTTTACTGCATATACAGACTGATTTTACTGTTGTGGGTTTAATAACACTTTAACCACTTCAATACTGGGCACTTTCACCCCCTTCCTTTGTATGACCATTGCGCGGACATGCAACACTGTACCCAAATTAAATTTTTATCATTTTTTTTCACACAAATAGAGCTTTCTTTTGGTGGTATTTAATCACCACTGGGGTTTATTTTTGTGCTACAAATGAAAAAAAAACTGAAAAAATATGCATTTTCTTTGTTTTGGTTATAAAATTTTGCAAATAAGTAATTTTTCTTCCTAAATTTTGACTAAAAATTATACTGCTACATTTCTTTGGTTAAAATAATGTGATGGGGACATAGATGTTGTGTGCACTGTGACAAATGTGATAGGGGACAGACAGATATTTTGGGGACTGGTACAGATGTGATGGGGGATGTTTTGGGGACTGGTACAGATGTGATGGGGACAGATGTTTTGGGGACTGGTACAGATATGATGGGGGACAGATGTTTTGGGGACAGGTACAGATGTCATGGGGGACACTGACGTGTATGGGGACAGGGGTGACAGTGGTCCTTGGTGTATTGTTTGTGGGGGAATCTGTGACAGCTTTCTGTGTAAAATCATCCTCACACAGAGAGCTGTCACAAAGCTGCAGATTCCCCCTCTACCCCCACACTGAGCTCTCACTGACCTCAGCGGGGAGAGAACTGTCACAGAGACACGTGTCTGTGTTTACATTGTGGTGGCTGTGATTGGACACAGCCATCACGTGATTGGGAGGGCCAATCACAGCACCCATATTCCGATTCCTGCTTGGCTGGATCCTGTGATCATAATAATCACAGGATCGAGCTGCAGCACGGCCTCAAGGCCACGCCGCAAGCACATGTTCTGAGCATGTCCCTGAACCGTCCGCTCAGAGAGAGGCCCCCGGCCGTTTATGTGCAGTGGCCGGGTGGAAAGTGGTAAAAGGGGTTGATTTACTAAAGGCACATATATTGTTCATTTTCAATTGTCCCCAGAGCTTAATGAATGTTAATTTTGTTCAGCCTGCTTTGCAGATGAAGTACAAACTCTCTTAAACACAAACAGGACCAGAGTGTGTCACAAACTTAACTCACAGCCAGATTAAATAATTGCTAATTGGCCCACACAAGCTTCAAATAAACTTGTGGATACTTGATGCTGTCCAGGATTACTATATTGAAATTCAGAGTCAGCCTTATAGGAAGCTTTCAATTCCAATAACCCAGTGCAGCTGTCAAGACATACTATATTAACCAATCTCTGAGGCTCTGAGGGTACAATCCTCAAAAGTCATATATATCCATTCATTTCTTTTAAAAGTGAAAACCTCCAAAGTTGCTCTGATCTGGGCAGGCAAACTGGCAGTATGAGTTCCTCAAAAACATATACAGAAACTGACATATTTTACAGCAGTGTAAAATTGCATTTTAAAACCTTTTTGAAAAATGTATACACAATAACTGATACATGTACTGTTAATAGCAGCATACACTAACATGTATTTAAAGAAAGCTTTGTCTGAGCATTTTTTTTAGGTGTTGAAAAGCTAAGCTAAGGTTTCTCATCCAGTTCCGTGAAAGGTCCCCAGGGGTCCACCATTGCTGCAAATTTATATCTGCTCAGCTCCAGTATTGTTGAGTACCACCGGGTGGACTGATATTCACCCGATGGTACTGTTAAAGTTCCAGCTAATGACTTAAACAAATAGGCATGGAAGAAAAGGATCATTCCACACACAGTCGGCAGCACAGGACAACAGGACTGTTCCTGTTTTCATGTAAGTACTCAATGATCCAAAGCTGAAGTAACCAGCTAGAATAGTTCAGGGCCCAGAGCTGCTCATGAAAAATAGGTCATTACTTCTTTACTCTTTTTATTTAACACCCATGATTAAACAAGTCTGGTGACGTTAGTTTAATTAACTTGATAGCTGTGTTATTTCCTGAATGGATCTACCCAGTAAAGTTCTTACTCTGGTTTACGTTCTTTTTAGGGATTTCTATTCATATAATCAACTCAAACCAGATTAGGAATGTTACTGGACAGAGCTTTTCACGAAAAACAGAAAAATATCCAGGTTAAATAATTAAGTCAATTGTACCAGGCCTGTGTAACGATGAATGTTAAGAAAAGAATGAAGAAGTAATGGCTCATCTTCATCTACATGGGAAACTGAAATTAGGCATAGTTTACTTCTTGATAGGCTGGAGCGTGGGCATCAATTGTCACTAGCACATTCACTATGTATATGCAAATTTCTTCAAATATTACTAGCATCCTTTGAGCTATAGATCAAAAAATAATTTGAGGACTTCCCCAAAAATCTCAAACTTTTTTCAAGGCCCCCCCAAGGGTAAAAAGGTTGAGAAAGGCTGATCTAAACAAAAAAATAATGCATTCAATGTTGAAACTTAATCCAAATAGGAACTTTATAGTTCTAGAATACATTAGAATCTTCCGACCCTTATTTTATGGTCAATTCCCCAAAGAGAGAATAAAGCAAAGTTCTTTTGAAAAAGAGAACCCTTTAGACATGAATTTGTACAAAAGATGCATAGGCTGGCTTTCATTTTGCTTACTGACTTTATGATTTATTTAAACATGCCTTCAAAGTTTCCTTTTCATTTTACAGTCAGTTCCGTAAATTCTTTTTCTGTTAATCTGTCAGCATGGATGCACTGGGTAGGAGAAGGCATGTCTAGAATATAGAGAAGCTTCCTTTAGAAGCAAGCTCCCTCTGGTGACCCAATTAAGCTGCATAAAGCCTGTTCTCAACCATCGTATGGTCACATAAAACCATTTGGATTTGTGTGAGATTCACTCTGTAGGGGAAGCATAGAATGAAGCAGGCTTTGAAGATGCTTTGCTTTAGTCCACGTGTGTTCTAAAGTTATAATCTTTTTATAATGCATCGATGGGCAGGTAATGAAAATAAAAGAAAGTTTACAAAGTTTTGAATTGGTTTTAGTGTCATACACATGGAAACCACTATTATTTAAAGTATCATTTTTAAACCTATTTATATTTCAAGCACAAGTCTTGAATATTCTGAATAAACCTGTTTATGTCATTAAATAAAGGTAACCTGCTATGTGGTATTTAAAAATCTAGTATATAGTTATTGACCTACAGTACATTGCATCAATCAAAGAAAGTTAAATGACTGCTCACCTCCATCTGGGCCCTGAGTGCTTAAAGTGGGAGTAAACTCCCATCTCTGACTTTTACCTACAGGTAAGCCTGTTTAGGAGATATTTACTGTACATTCAGCCAGTGACATCACTGGCGCATGTGCTCTGAAGGAACAGCCACCCGGGCCGTTCCTTCAGAGCCCTGTGCTGTAAATGGTGGTAGTGATATCATCGCAGCTTCGGCGAGTCACACAGTCAGAGTCCGCGAACCTGGAAGAACGACCAGGTGATGATGGGAGCGCCTGCATCGGTAACAGCTCGGCGCTGCAAGAGCTATGTTTTAAGGTATGCCCATTATAACATTACCTTGCAGAGTACAAAAAAAGAAACGACCAGCAGTTTATTACCGCTTTAGTGGCAGATCATCTAATTTTGGTGTTCTAATTATTTCATGCTGCTTTATTTATGCCTATAATTTGGTGCATATAGGTGCCAAATCTTTTATTGTATAGTTTTGTCATAACATTCTTACCACTAAAATCACTGTGATAGTATTTTTGGTTATCAAAGTATATGTTTCCTTTAGGGATTAGGTCTAGGTTAAGGTTGGGTAAATAGGTTAAGTGTTGAGGGTATGAGTAGGTAAGTTATTCTTTGGAGCATGATAAATACATTTCATTGCATGTAATGTGTGCATTAAAAGTTAACTGTGCAAAATATTTGGGGCTGATACTACTGCAAGAAACAATGCCGATTATTAGAAGCCAAAAACTTCTTGATGGAAACCATGACCCTAACATGTAATTCTAATGCCTGCTTTTGACATACTGCTCATGTTACAAACAGCAGGAACACATCCTGAGAACATTTTTACCATAAGCTGTTGCTACATTATGTAAACATCTTTCTACATAGTAACCTCCTTACATATCTGTGAATAAACAATGTTTCTGACAGGAAGTATTTCACATTAAGCTTTCACATAAAGTGTGTCACATTAAGTGTGTCTACACTAGCAGATTTAACTCCATTTATGCTCTAGTGACAAACATTTTACATTTCACACTTTCTGTCTTGGAAACCCCAGGGTGAAGCTCCCTAGTAGGGACTAAGCCAACAGTAACAGTTCAACACAGGTTCTAACGCTTCCTCGCCCTATCCAAAAACTAAAAAGATACATACAAAAAGGACCTTTTGGCATATCCACATTCATTCACGTCATTCTTTTAGAATACCAAACTAAATCAAATCATCCAATTTGTCCATTTTTCACAGTTAATCATAAAGTAGAATACACAACACAATGAGGCTGTTTTTGTAAAGGCTTTGATGAGGTTCACATCAAATGTGTGAAGATGCACTTCAGTTATCCAATCACATTGAAAGAAAATCCCTGCTAACTTATTTCATCAACAGATGATTGGATAATTGAAGTGAGTTTTCACACATTTTACTGTGTAGGCATTCTCAAATCCTTTAGTAAATTGGCCTCTCTGTGTACCGCACTACCCATTCATTACTTCACTTGCTATCTTCTTGTTCATTATAATGAGAACTTTACAAAATAATAGTTCAAATCTCAACAAATGGGCCAGTGAAAGGTAAATGCATAGTATTTAGTTCTCTGCTGTGGTAATTCGATATATCACCAAAAAAAGAAAAAAACAGGCATGCCCTTATAAATTAATAAACGTTTTTTACTTGTGTTTATTTGTAGAAATGGACAAATCTGAGAAAACCATTTTTCTAAAAATAAATTTTGCTATCCATGTCTATTTCCACAAGCTTTAAAAACACTTATTTGACCTCAGACAAATGCTATATTATTTGTAAGATGTTCAATTTGACTGAAGCCCTTTGTTCAGTCTCAAATGGTAAAAGTAATTTATACAACAGATAGTTATATAGATAGCTGGTAGTTAAAAGATAAGGATGGTGGTCTGTCAAGGGTTTTTATTCTTGCTATTTTACCCTAAACCATCCCTACTCTGAAACTCAGAATGCGTATATAAGAAGATAAAATGTGGCTTTCCCAAGCCCATGTCTTGGTCACCCTCTGAGAATACAGGCCTGGTCTTGTCCTATGCTTCACATCCAGGAAAGGGAAAAAAATGGACATACTCCATATCTTTTTTTTTTTCCCATTAAAATTTTTTATCGAAAGAAAATTTTTAACAGTTCAGGTTTATAATTCTATTCACATTACATCAGGCGGTCAGATAAGTGTAGCTAAACAACACATTGTGTTACATGTACTGCATCAATCTACTTAACATAGCATGCAACTGAGACTATCTGGAGGCTGAGAGGGCAGGTTCTTAGAAGGCACTTGTGGGTGGGAGGTCGTTAAGTGGAGGGGAGTGGGGGAAAGGAACCAGCTGGAGCCCATCGTCTCTTCCCTTTCATCCCCTTCCCAGTAGGTTTAATGAAGGGGTATTGGGGTAGGGGTTGTGATTGGGGATGGAGGTAATGGAAACTGAGAACAGAATTAGAAATGGAAAGATAAGGGAGAGTAGGATAGGATAGGTCTACCTACCACTACCCTCCCCCATTCGTCTGTGTGTTGTATTTAATTCCACTTTGAGTGAAGGGATTATCTGCAGTTGTTTTTTACCAGAAACACTTTGTTTGGAAAGAGCATTCAATTACTTTCTTGAAATAAGGTTTGTTATGCCTGAGGATTCCGAAATGTTATCCAGCTATCCCATGTATCTGTGTAAATGGATATTTTATCTAGGGAGGTATAGATTAGTTCCTCCATTGCTTTAATTTGGTCAATGCGATTGGAGCATTCTTTCAGCGAAGGTGGGGATTTAGATCTCCAGTGTACCGGCAGACACATCCTATCGGCTTTAATCATGTGTATAGCAACCGATTTGTGACACCATTTTATGGGTATCTTAGAGAGGTGGGGAGGTATTGTGCTGCTGTAAACTCCAGGGGAAGTGAAGAAATCACCATTCTTGTGTCATGCACTTTACACCAATAAGGCTGGATCCATGGGCACGTCCACCAAATGTGGATGAAAGTACCCCTCTCCACTTCACATCACCAACATCGGTCACTGACCGATGGGATGAATTTGTGGAGCTGGTCTGGGGTTTTGTACCATCTGGTTTTGATTTTGAATCCATTTTCCTAGGTACGTACATTCAGTGAACCCTTATGGATGTATAAGTGAATACAGTCCCAGCTAGTCTTGTCTATTTGCCTATTCAGGGCATTCTCCCAAAATAATTGGTTCGATCAAAGCAGTCCCTTCGTGTCCTCAAATATGGAAGCGTATAACATGGAGATCACAGTTTCTGTGGTATAATTCCGTAAGGTCTACTGTTATTTGTATACCCAAATAGGTTATAGCCTACGCCTTCCACTGAAAGGGGAAGCTCATCCGGCATTGTATTACTAGCCTAGTTGGAAGCGTCACATTTAGGGCTAACGATTTGGGATAGTTGATTTTCAATTTAGATAATCTGTTAAATTGCTCCAGGGTTATCAACAAATTGGGTATAGATGTCAAAGAGGATGAAAGGAAAAGCAAGACATCGTCTACAAATGCAGCTATTTTGAATTCCTGACGGTGTAGAGTTATATCAGCGATGTCCGGGTTAGCCCTAATACAGAGCAAGAGAGGTTCCAACGTGAGTACATATAAGAGGGGAGACAATGGGCGCCCTTGTCTTGTTCCATCACGGATGGAGAAGGCGTTCGATAAGAGGCCATTCACCTTGACTCTGGCTGTCGGGTTGGGGTACAAAGATAGGATAAATGAACGTATGCGCGTTCCAAGTCCTAGAGCTTTCATAACTTCAGCCATGTAATCCCAGGCCACTCAATCAAACGCCTTCTCCACATCCATTGATAAAAAGAAACCCTCTCGTTTCGTAGATGTGAGCCAATGGTGTATGTTTAAGGCTTTTGTAGTATTATCTCTGGCCTCCCTGCCAGGGACAAAACCAACTTGAACCAAACTAAGAACCTAAGTTGGTAGGTGTGTGGCTAACTGGGTGGCCAGGATTTTAGAAAAGAGTTTGATGTCTACATTAAGGAGCAAGATCGGACAATAATTTGCAACATTAGCTGAATCTTTATTTTCTTTTGGAATCACCGAAATGTATGCTTCCAATAGGCCAGTTGATGAACATGAGGCGGAGACAAGTGTATTAAACACTTTAAGGAAGGCTGGGCCCAGTAGGTCCGCAAATCTTTTATAGTTACACGCCCGGAAGCCATCCGGGCCCGGACATTTGCCTGGTTTTGTGGTCTTAAGAGCCGCTTACCATTCCTCTATAGATAGAGGGGCTTTCAAAAGTTTTGAGTCCACGTGGGAGAGGGCTTTAGGGCTATATTGTGTTAAGAAAGCTCTAATTAGGTTTGTACGAGAACTTGAATCTGAAGATGCCAAGTTAGTGGGGTTAAGGTTATAGTTTACTGTAAAATATTTGGTGCTGGGCATTGTTTTTTTACATGAATTTTACCCACGCATCCGACACATGGTGGACTTTAGATGCAAGTTGTCGTTTTTGCGTAGCTCTAGCAAGTAGCGTACTTGGCTTATTGCCTTGTTCATAAAACATTTTTTGAGACAATGCATGTTGTTTCCTTGCTCGTTTGTATAATTCTTCTACTAATAGAGCACGTGTCTCTGCTAAGTCTTGTGCTTTCATGAACCGCCAACGAGCGTTTATGTTGGGTCTCTAATTTACTTATTTTCTCGGAAAGTTCCTTAACCTCCCTGGCAGTATAATTATTTCAGATTTTTGGTGCTGAAAGCGGTACGGTTATTTTGCATGGAGTTTGAAACATGAAATCATAAATTATAATATAACAAATAACTATAAATAATTATCAGAAATAATAACGTAATAGTAATAAAATTTATTCAATAATGTAATCAAACCAAAAACACTGAAATTTGCTCAGTTGGAGAATTGTTGCTGTCCTCACTTTCAGTTTCTGATGATACATTTCCCCAAAAATCAGTATCACTCAATTCTGCAAATGATTCTTATTTACTATCGGTGTTTTCTAGCTGATCAAAAACCACTTTTGACGTAAAGGGACGCTTTTTGGCTATGGACATTCTCATGTTTCCAGGCAGAAAGAATGACATATATAATATAAAAGTGCATGCAGGGCACTGGGCAAACCACTAGGGATAAAGGGGATGTGAAATTATTTCATACAGCAATGTAATCTGTAAGATTACAGTGAACTGTATGTTTACCGTGTGTTTCACTATTTGAATTTCCCGCCGGTCTCCGTCCCCGTGCAACGCGACGCTCGCAGGGAACGGAGTCCGGCACACAGAGGCATCGGGCGGAGGGACAGACACGCTGACACCGCGGGAGGACATCGCTGGATCCAGGGGACAAGGTGAGTAACCCAGCCTGGATCCAGCAATGCAATCCCGAGTGTGGCTTGGGGTTACCGCTAATGGTACTGAAATTCCACCCCGAGCCACACTTGGGATTACCGCCAGGGAGGTTAATCAGAGCTTGATGGGCCTTCTTCCGTCTTGTAACAATCGCGAGTAAATGGCCTCTGATCACACTTTTATGTGCTTCCCATAGTACTCTCTAATTGTTGTAATTGCGGTCAGGTCGCTAAGGTCCACTAGAAGTGAAGCATCCATTTGCCATATCCTAGATGCTATTTCTTTTTCTGGGAACCTGAGTGTCAGCGTGATCGGGTGATGATTAGAAAGGGTCATATTCTCTATGGTGGTTTGGTGCAGGTAGGCCAGGTCTGTCTGTTTTATATACAGGTAGTCCAGTCTCGAGTATCTATTGTGTGGGGGAAAAAAATATGTATAATCTCTTCCCTGTGGGTTCAAGGTTCGCCAGGAATCATGAAGGGTCAAGGATGGTAGTTGGAGTTTCACCTGTTTCAGGGCAGAAAAAGGGAGTGAGGACATACCTGATGAGGTGTCAAGAAGAGGGTTCAGGGTCCAGTTCAAGTCTCCCCCAAAAATGAATAGACCCATTTGAAAAATAGTTTCAGGAGAACCTCCTCCAGAAAAGGGATCTGTTTGGAGTTGGGACAATATATATTAGCTATCGTCACCGGTCTGTCTTTCCAGGTGCCCTTCAGAAAAATGAACCTGCCTTCCGGATCCAGCATCTTATCAGATAGGGTAAATGGCCATGATTTGGCAATGTCTATCAATACCCCTTTCATTTTAGAGTCAGCATGAGTTGCATGATATGCTGTGGAGTAGTACTTACTGGCTAATCGGGGGATTGAATCCACTTTAAAATGTGTCTATTGTAAGAAAATGAAAGTTCCCGTGCATTCAGTGAAAAAACTTTAAGCGATACAGGGATCGTCAGGTGGCCTGACAAAAAGTGGGCTGACACCTTAAGGTACAAACGGAGAGGGTCAGTAGTAGGAGGAGAAAGAAAGAGAAGGCAGAGAAAGAAGGAAGAGAATTCTTAAAACCGAGGAACAAGGAGAGGGAGAGAGAAGGGAAAGATAGAGAGAAAGAAAAAAATAAATAAATAAAATAAAAAGAACCCCCTGGGAAGGGGAAGAAAAAGAGCACACTCCGTATTTTTTACCTGTGAACCCCTCTTTGATAAGTTTCACCGAAATGTCTGGGCTTAATCATAGTGGTGAGAAGGGGCAGGAATTATATAATTACATAGTATTGTGGTTACTGATTAATGATACACACATTATATTAGAGCTGCACGATTAATCGTATTAAGATCGCGATCTCGATCTACCCCCCCTGCGATCTCCATTGGGCATTACCGCGATTTTCAGTGCAGTTAATGGGATCCGACTTGCAGGGCGAATCAGCGCGACTTGACAGTAATAAAAAGTGCCTGAAGCCTTTTGGAGCGACTTGAGTCTCAGGGGAGGCAGCAAAGTCTGGGCAGACAGCCAACTTCTGAGTCATCATTGATAAGAGTTACAAAGTAATTTTACTTCAAACACATTGAACTCTGAATGAACTCCCCTTGTATAGATGTTTGGTTTAACCATTCAAAGACTAAATCTTTCCTGACACTTGCTGTTTACAAATAAAAATCCATTATTTTGTGCTAGAAAATGACTTAGAACCCCCAAACATTATATATTTTTTTTTAGCAGAGACCCTAGAGAATAAGATGGCGGTTGTTGCAATATTTTATGCCACACGCTGTTTGCGCAGCAGACTTTTAAACGCAATTTTTTTGGAAAAATTACCCCTTTCAAAAACCTAAACAGTTCTGTTAGCCCAATTTTTTTATATATTTAATATATTACGCCGCGAGAATTGTGAGAGAATCGTGATCTTTAATCTAAGCAAAAAAATCGTGATTCTCATTTTGGCCAGAATCGTGCAGCTCTACATTATATACAGTAGTCAGCAACAACATTTCAAACATTAATGTGAATCAATCATCTCAATCATCTTCATATTATAAATACCCTCCTTTCTACTAAAAAATAATAAATACTCTCCTTATATTTAGTATACCCAAAGAGTGGTAGAGTAAAAGGCGAGGAAGAAAAAAAAATAATAATGAAAGGGAAAAGGAGGTGGGAGAGAAGAAGGGAAATATCAAATTAGGAAAACGTACATCTATTTATAGTAATGGGTAACATCTTATTCATAATTCAAGCCTTGAGGAGTTCTATTACTAAGCATGAAGATGTAATAAACATCTCATCTACTGGGTAAAAAAAAAATCTGTCTGCTTCTCTCACTTGGTTGTTCATACTTTGAATAATCTGTATTTTTATAGAATATAATTTAATAAATAATAACATCTCTTTCTATGTGTTTTACCATGTATTTGCATATGAATTAATATTATACATTTTATAAGGTACTATATATATGTTTATGGATTAATGATTTTAATCTTGTCTGTAATAAAAAGTTATTTTAGCAGGTATTGTTACTCCACCTCTTTTTTTAGGTTATACAAAAAGAGATGGATATAATATTTATAATTGGGGAGATCATTCACATTATACTGGTAGTAAACTCCCATGCATTATTTTTACCTATAGGTACAGTAAACTTCAACTAAACATGCACCGTATAGGAGATATTTACTTTTGATGTAGCTGGTAAAGTCACAGGCACATGCTCTCTGAAGTTATGGCATACCGCACCCTGTGCTGTGAACGGTGGTTCCGGGTGAAGATAGAAGTGCCTTCAGCGGTGACAGCACTTTGCTGTAGGGCTTCCTTTTAAGGTAAGTTTATCACATTGCCTTGCAGGATTAAAAAACAAAACAGCAGTCTACTACAGATTTAATGGTCGAAATGTTGGTGCTAGATACTGTATCAACAACCACACTATTCTGTATATATATATATATATATATATATATATATATATATATATATATACAGTATCTCACAAACGTGAGTACACCGCTCACATTTTTGTAAATATTTAATTACACTTTGCTACAATGTAAAGTAGTGAGTGTACAGCTTTTATAACAGTGTAAATTTGCTGTCCCCTCAAAATAACTCAACACACAGTCAATAATGTGTAAACTGCTGGCAACAAAAGTGAGTACACCCCTAAGTGAAAATGTCCAAATTGGGCCCAAAGTGTCAATATTTTGTGTGGCCACCATTATTTTCCAGCAATGCCTTAACCCTCTCTGGCATGGAGTTCACCAGAGCTTCACAGGTTACCACTGGAGTCCTCCTCCACTTCTCCCTGATGACATCACAGAGCTAGTCGATGTTAGAGACCTTGCGCTCCTCCACCTTCCATTTGAGGATGCCCCACAGATACTCAATAGGGTTTAGGTCTGGAGATATGCTTGGCCAGTCCATCACCTTTACCCTCAGCTTCTTTAGCAAGGCAGTGGTCGTATTGGAGGTATGTTTGGGGTCCTTATTATGTTGGAATACTGCCCTGCGGCCCAGTCTCTGAAGGGAGGGGATCATGCTCTGCTTCAGTATGTCACAGTACATGTTGGCATTCATGGTTCCCTCAATGAACTGTAGCTCCCCAGTGCTGGCAGCACTCATGCAGCCCCAGACCATGACACTCTCACCGCCATGCTTGACTGTAGACAGGATACACTTGTCTTTGTACTCCTCACACATGCTCGACATCATCTGAAACAAATAAGTTTATCTTGGTCTCATCAGACCACAGGACATGGTTCCCGTAATCCATGTCCTTAGTCTGCTTGTTTTTAGCAAACTGTTTGTGGGCTTTCTTGTGCATCATCTTTTGAAGAGGCTTCTTTCTGGGATGACAGCCATGCAGACCAATTTGATGCAATGTGTGGCGTATGGTCAGATCCCTGACAGGCTGACCCCCCCACCCCTTCAACCTCTGCTGCAATGCTGGCAGCACTCATACGTCTATTTCCCAAAGACAGCCTTTGGATATGACGCTCCGCACGAGCACTCAACTTCTTTGGTCAACCATGGTAAGGCCTGTTCTGAGTGGCACCTTTCCTGTTAAACCGCTGTATGGTCTTGGCCACCGTGCTGCAGCTCAGTTTCAGGGTCTTGGCAAACTTCTTATAGCCTAGGCAATCTTTATGTAGAGCAACAATTCTTTTTTTCAGATCCTCAGAGAGTTCCTTGCCAAGAGGTGCCATGTTGAACTTCCAGTGACCAGTATGAGAGATTTGAGCAAAAACACCAAATTTAACACACCTGCTCCCTATTCACACCTGAGACATTGTAACACTAACAAGTCACATGACACTGAGGAGGGGAAAATGGCTAATTGGGCCAAATTTTGACATTTCCCTTAGGGGTGTACTCACTTTTGTTGCCAGAGTTTTAGACATTAATGGCTGTGTGTTGAGTTATTTTGAGGGGACAGCAAATTTACACTGTTATACAAGCTGTACACTCACTACTTTACATTGTAGCAAAGTGTCATTTCTTCAGTGTTGTCACATGAAAATATATAATAAAATATTTTCAAAAATGTGAGGGGTGTACTTACTTTTGTGAGATAATATATATATATATATAAATATATTTATTTATATAACTAAATATATATATACCGTATATACTCGTGTATAAGTCGACCCGTGTATAAGTCGACCCCCCTACTTTTGCTCAAAAAATATGGGAAAACTTATTGACCCACGTATAAGCCTAGGGTGTGAAATGCACCAGTCAGAACACAGGGACAGGGAGCCAGAACACTGGGACAGGGAGCCAGAACACAGGGATTTTAATGCCAGAACACAGGGATTTTAATGCCAGAACACAGGGATTTTAATGCCAGGACACAGGGATTTTAATGCCAGGACACAGGGATTTTAATGCCAGGACACAAGGATTTTAATGCCAGGACACAGGAATTTTAATGCCAGGACACAGGGATTTTAATGCCAGGACACAGGGATTTTAATGTCAGGACACAGGGATTTTAATGTCAGGACACAGATACTGTAGCCAGAACACATAAGGGTTGAGTAAGGTCATTTTGTTTCACATTAAACAGAGCTGTGCTGCTTCTAAGAGCCGTTCTGTGCTGTGTAAGTGTGATTAAACACATTGGTATGCAAAGAATGCTGAGAATGCAGAGAGAGCTGCAGCCCTTCACGGAGATCAGCTTGTCCCGCCCACCTGCCGACATCAAGCTGAGAATCTGACACCTCTCTCAGCATTCTTTGCATACCAATGTGTTTTAATCACACTTACACAGCACAGAACGGCTCTTAGAAGCAGCACAGCTCTGTTTAACGTGAAACGACTGATCCCCACAGACACTGACTCGGGTATAAGTCGAGGGGAGTCTTTTTGAGCACAAAAAATGGGCTGAAAAACTCGACTTATACCCGAGTATATACGGTATATATATATATATATATATATATATATATATATATACAGAATATGTATGTGTATCTTTCAGTTTCTGTCCTTCCCTACCTCATTGATTATACTCAAACTTGTGGGTGAAATGCAACAGTGAAGGAGGTCCCAGGTAGGGACTTCTTGTACATTTGCCCAGAGCAACTTGACAAAAACTGGATTTTTTTGACTTACCTTAAAATCCCTTTCTCTGAGTTCATCGACAGGCACAGCGATTCTTAGGACTAAGTGGGTTATGCTGCCTCTTATTAGGAGTTACTAGACAGAATAGGCAGTTCTGACAAAAAAAAGAACAGCAACAGACACAGCCCCTCCCAGGGGGCAGTCCCCACTGGCAGATAACCAAACCCCACACCCAGCTCCTACTAGCTCAGTTCGTAACAAGCAGTGCAACATCAGAGGGGTGGGTGCTGTGCCTGTCGACGAACTCAGAGAAAGGGATTTTACGGTAAGTCAAAAAAATCCAGTTTTCTCTTTCGTTCGTCGACAGGCACAGCGATTCTTAGGACTAAGTGGGACGTCCAAAAGCAGTGTCAAAAAATGAGGGGTGGGCAACAGAACTACACCCAACCGAACCCTCAGTGAGGAAACGCACATGTCTCACACGGCCGCCTGCAAAACCTTGCGGCCAAACGCAGCATCCGAGGATGCTAAAAACATCAACTTGTAAAACGTTGAGAAGGTGTGCACAGAGGTCCAAGTAGCCGCCTTGCACACCTGAGCCACAGACGCCTGATGTCGAAAAGCCCAGGAAGTGCTTTACGCCCTGGTAGAGTAAGCCATGACCGGAAAAGGAGGCTCCAGACCCCGAACAGCATAGACTCGGGTCACCGTCTGTCTAATCCAACGTGAGATAGTGGCTGAAGAGGTCGCCAAACCTGTGCGTGGACCATCCACCACGATCAAGAGAGCATCCGGCCTCTGGAAGGAGGCCGTGGTAGCCAGATACACCTGTAGGACACGAACAACATCCAGGGAGTGCAAAGCAACCTCCCTAAAGTGAGATGGGCACGGGCAACGAAGGAAGGACAATGCCCTTATAGATGTGCAAGGATAACACCACCTTCGGTAAAAAAAAGGAAAGTGAAGGGCGCAAGGCCGCCCTATCCCCTTGTAGGACCAGATATGGAGACCTATCAGATAGAGCCACCAACTCGGACACCCGCCGAGCGGATGTGATAGCCACCTGTGAAAGCAGTTGCAGGAATATCCCAGATATTCTCAAAAGGCGGCTTCTGATGGACCGAGAGGACCAAATTAAGGTCCCATGACGCCAGAGGCGACCGTACCTGAGGAACGACGTGCCGAGCCCCCTGCATAAGGTATGGATCAATGGATGCGTCGCCAAAGGACGCTGAGAAAAGATCGCCAGAGCAGAAACCCGACCCTTGAAAGTACTTAACGCCAGTTGCTGGTCGAAACCCTTCTGTAGGAAAGCCAGCACGTGAGACACCGAGAAGGAACGAGGGCTCCACCCCCCGGCCTCGCACCAGGCGACGTAAGCCTTCCAGGTGTGGTGATAAACTTTACGTGAGGTGGCCCCACGCACCCTCAACATGGTAGGAATCACCCAGTCTGAGACACCTCAATCCCTCAACACACGGGATTCAATAGCCAGGCCGTTATGTCGCCAGGATGTCGCCAGGGGACATCCACCACCATTCGCACTACGTACCAAAGACGCCTTGGCCAATCTGGTAGGAAAGCCCTCCGCTTCCATTCCGTGCAGAAGCAGCTTGAGCAGGGAAAAGGCATAGATGAGTCGATACCGAGCCCACGGAGCTACTAGAGCATCTGCCATGATGAACCGGGCTAGTAGTTTGGCAAAGACCCGAGGCCAGGCTAAACGGGAGAGCTACGAACTGGTAGTGATCCTCTCAGACCGCAAGGCGCAGGAAGCACTGGTGCTGGGCGCAGATGGGGACGTGCAGGTATTCATCTTGATATCGGGGGAGGCCAGGATATCGGGGAGGGCCGCTACCCCCGAGCGGACAGACTCCATCCGAAAACCTGCGGCTCCGCACAAACCAGTTGAGGTCCCTCAGATCCAGGATGGGAAGAACCCCATCCTTCTCTGGAACCCCGAAAAGGTTGGAACAAAAAAACCTTGGGAACGCTCCACATGCGGAACGGGAACGACCGCCCCTGACCAAACAGGTCCTGTAAGGCTCTGACATAAGGCCCGCAGCCTGGCCTTAGGCAGCTGCAAGTTGGAGGTGAATAGCCTATCAGAGGGGTGGGAACGAAATTCTATTCAGTATCCCGACGAGACCATCTCGTCCCAGTGGTCCGAAATGCAGGTGGACCCCCTGTCTGCGAACCCCCGGAGACGCCTCCCCTCCTCACCCGAGAGCCGGGTGGAGGCAACCCGACATGCAGAGGAAGCCTCGTCCCCTGACTTGGCACGGTTACGCTGCCAGGGACGCTTCTCCTTGTCTCTGGGAATAGCCACCCACCCTGGAAAAGGCAAGTCCGCCAGGGCCCTTTTTAGAAGTCTGGTCTGCCAACCAGCACTACAGCTAAGGCCACACAGAGACCACGGACACCTTGGACGTCAGGGGGGCCGCGTCCAGGGCCGCATCCCACAGATACCGCAGCCCATGGACAAGCTGATCAGCGAGACCCACGCAATCAGGAGGAACCTGAGTGTTGCTCATCTCACTATATAACGGCTCCGCCCACAAAGTGAGTGGCGTGCGACGCCAGCGCAGAAGCCACAATGGGCCGTCTGTCTGATCCCGCCATAACAAACAGGGATCTGACGCAAGCTTCAGTCTTCCCGTCAACCGAGAGCCTAAAAAGGCCGGCGTGCCCTCCACCAGGATCATAGTTGCCCTATTCCGGCAGTACACGGGGGGGCGGGCAACCACGGGGGGAGATGCCCACTTCTGCAACAGTTCCTCCCCAACAGAAAAACCACATACGGGAAGACCCGAACCATACCGTCCGGTCTTATGTGACCCGAAGGGGCCGGGCACCCCCTGATGGGGTCACGTCTGGTCATCCAATTGCAGGGTCTCACGCTCTGAGGTGATTAGAGCGCCTACTAGTGCCCTCTCGTGAGCAGCCGCAGACGCCTCACACTCATCCCCGCTATCAGGATCATCAGGGATCTCGGGAAACTAACCTCTCCTGGACTGTCGACCTGGCGGGGTCCCTGAAGCGCTGGCTGCAGGCACAGAGAGGTCCAGTGGGGAAGCAACCGCAGCGGCTGCCATCCTGTCCCCACCCTGGTGGCACCAAATAAGGCCCAATGCCAGGAGACCACTGCACCCCCCACCCCACAGCTGAGCAAGGCTGGTCACAAGGGGTACCCTGGAGGGACTCACCACCCGACCCGGAGAAGAGCTGCTTGCCTCTGCTGTCCGCCGCTGTCGCTGCCCCGCTCGCCTCCTGTCCTATTCCATAGCTGCTGCGCTACTGCCCAGGGAGATCCGGCCGTGCAGGGGGGGTAAAACGGCGGCAGCGCTACCAGGAACACCTCCTGGCACACACAGGCCAGATCAAGTACAGAGACCACAGGAAAATGGCCGCCATGCACCACTAGAGGCCAAAACCCCATAGAAAACAACGATGCAGCTACGCCAAAATCGCCCCAGGCTCTACTATGCGGCCAGCTACAGGAAAATGACGGCCGGACCCCGGCAAAATGGCCACTGAGCGATTCGACCGCCGCAGCACAAGGTGTGGAGGGGGGCCTCTAGGGCCCTACATGCACACACACCCTGGGAGCCCCCAGGGGGAGTAAGGGGGTAGCGACAGTGGGGTACCGGAGGGGTGGGGGGATTGCTAGCAAGGGAGGGGAGGGAAGACCATCCGCTACCCTAAACCCCAGAGGGGGGATCCGTCAGCTCCCCCCGGGCCCCCAAGAGGGGGTGTACTTACGCCATCTAGTCGGGCGGTACAGGAATCCCACCTGGACAGCTTTCGCGCTCCCGGCTAGGCCGGAATGAGCTGTTGCCCCTGGGCACACTGCGTACGACGGCGGGACGTTTAACCCGCGGGGCCCCCCATCCGGATCGGGGTTTGTCACGGTCGACCCAGCACAAAGCATCCGGTCTACGCGTGATGGCCGGCTGGGGAGAGTACCTGGATCCAAGAACCAGCCTGTCGCCCAGTGCGGCTACTTGATTGTAGTCTTCATCTGTGAGGCTGTCCTAGGACAGCCGAAAGTGGCCCAGAGAGGCACCACAGATCCCAGCATGGGAGCCTAGGTCTAACTACTTGCACTAGGCAGAGAAAAACTGGGCTAGCAGGAGCTGGGTGTGGGGTTATCTGCCAGTGGGAACTGCCTCCTGGGAGGCGCTGTGTCTGTTGCTGTTCTTTTTTCTGTTAGAACTGCCTATTCTGCCTAGTAACTCCTAATAAGAGGCAGCATAATCCACTTAGTCCTAAGAATCGCTGTGCCTGTCGACAAACGAAAGAGAAACATCTTTTTTCCCTTACTCAGAATGTGTTAGTGATGGTTTTGTAACCTCTAATGAAATATAACTTTTCAACTTTAAAAATAGTTTGGAAGTTTTGAAAATATATAGAAAATATACTTATGTTACACCTATGATGTCACAATCTATTCTGATGAGACACTGGGATGCTCTTATTTTGGGTTACTCAGCATTCCCAGAATCTTGTCAGAAGGTATGTGATATTACCTTTGGAAGCCGGGGGTAAGGTAAGTTATATTTTTTTTTATTTCACAGACGATTTTATACCAGCAATTTGAGACAGGGGAGAGGTAGTAAGCAATAATCAGAGTTTGCAATTTAGTGAAAGGTCAGTTTTAAGTCTCACATATCAATTAATCAATAGGCATGGCGTGTATTGTTAAGAGTAACTAGCGTAAGTATATGAATTTGACTTTAATTACCTGCAGTTCCCTGTACAACTGAGATCAGGCTGGGAGTGTGAGAATGGGCACAAGAAGCCAGTCAGTAGCGCTCCTAACAAGGAACCTGCTGACAGAAGGAGAGTAAACAGCAACATAGAGCTGAGTTTATCAGTTTACTGCTTATCTTTCACTGTCCAGTCACAGTCTTTCACATGAAAGACCTAGTTGTATTGATGAACTGTAGGAGAGACGGGCCACCAGGCTGCCTCTGCTGTCTGACAGGAGTGCATAAATCTCAGAAATGAATGGGACAGAAATAAAAATCTTTGGGTAGGTAAAACAGCTCCCATATACAGTGGGCACGGAAAGTATTCAGACCCCCTTAAATTTTTCACTCTGTCATATTGC
Organism: Glandirana rugosa; assembly: GCA_018402905.1. Classification (NCBI taxonomy): domain Eukaryota; kingdom Metazoa; phylum Chordata; class Amphibia; order Anura; family Ranidae; genus Glandirana; species Glandirana rugosa. The sequence goes on from BLSH010152934.1 coordinate 1,053,072, forward strand.
AGCCATTTGCTAAAATCATTTAAGTTAATTTATTTTCCTCATTAATGTACACACAGCACCCCATATTGACAGAAAAACACAGAATTGTTGTCATTTTTGCAGATTTATTAAAAAAGAAAAACTGAAATATCACATGGCCCTAAGTATTCAGACCCTTTGCTGTGACACTCATATATTTAACTCAGGTGCTGTCCATTTCTTCTGATCATCCTTGAGATGGTTCTACACCTTCATTTGAGTCCAGCTGTGTTTGATTATACAGATTGGACTTGATTAGGAAAGCCACACACCTGTCTATATAAGACCTTACAGCTCACAGTGCATGTCAGAGCAAATGAGAATCATGAGGTCAAAGGAACTGCCTGAAGAGCTCAGAGACAGAATTGTGGCAAGGTACAGATCTGGCTAAGGTTACAAAAACATTTCTGCTGCACTTAAGGTTCCTAAGAGCACAGTGGCCTCCATAATCCTTAAATGGAAGACGTTTGGGACGACCAGACCCTTCCTAGAGCTGGCCGTCCGGCCAAACTGAGCTATCGGGGAAGAAGAGCCTTGGTGAGAGAGGTAAAAAAGAACCCAAAGATCACTGTGGCTGAGCTCCAGAGATGCAGTCGGGAGATGGGAGAAAGTTGTAGAAAGTCAACCATCACTGCAGCCCTCCACCAGTCGGGGTTTTATGGCAGAGTGGCCCAACGGAAGCCTCTCCTCAGTGCAAGACACATGAAAGCCTGCATGGAGTTTGCTAAAAAAACACCTGAAGGACTCCAAGATGGTGAGAAATAAGATTCTCTGGTCTGGTGAGACCAAGATAGAACGTTTTGTCCTTAATTATAAGCGGCATGTGTGGAGAAAACCAGGCACTGTTCATAACCTGTCCAGTACAGTCCCAACAGTGAAGCATGGTGGTGGCAGCATCATGCTGTGGGGGTGTTTTTCAGCTGCAGGGACAGGACGACTGGTTACAATCAAGGGAAAGATGAATGCGGCCAAGTACAGGAATATCCTGGACAAAAACCTTCTCCAGAGTGCTCAGGTCCTCAGACTGGGCCGAAGGTTTACCTTCCAACAAGACAATGACCCTAAGTGCACAGCTAAAATAATGAACGAGTGGCTTCACAACAACTTTGTGACTGTTCTTGAATAGCCCAGCCAGAGCCGTGACTTAAACCCAATTGAGCATCTCTGGAGAGACCTAAAATGGCTGTCCAAGGAGGAATGGCAGAGGATCCCCAAATCCAGGTGTGAAAAACTTGTTGCATCTTTCCCAAAAGACTCATGGCTGTATTAGATCAAAAGGGTGCTTCTACTAAATACTGAGCAAAGGGTCTGAATACTTAGGACCATGTGATATTTCAGTTTTTCTTTTTTAATAAATCTGCAAAAATGTCAACAATTCTGTGTTTTTCTGTCAATATGGGGTGCTGTGTGTACATTAATTAGGGGAAAAAAATTACTTAAATGATTTTAGCAAATGGCTGCAATATAACAAAGAGTGAAAAATTGAAGGGGGTCTGAAAGCTTTCTGTACCCACTGTATGTACTTCTGTGTACTTCTCTGGTTGGCTAGAAGTCATATTTAAAGCTGAACCACAGGAATATGAAAAGATTACTCTTGCGGGGGGGGGGGGGGGGGCTC
>BLSH010152934.1:1058256-1097240 GCA_018402905.1 Glandirana rugosa
GGCCAGGAAAGTGGGTGGGGACAAGCGAGCGCCCCCCCCCTGGTCTTTTGGTGGGATCACAAGATAAATGCGAGTAAGTGTCTGTGTCTTGTACTATTCTGTTCATCTCTTTTATGTAACCCCCTTGTCTAATATTACAACCCCCTGCCACCCTCTTTATCAGCAGGTCTTATCACAAGGTCCTTCAGTTTCAAAATACTTTCTACTCCATTTTTCACTTCCAAATCCCCCCTTTCAGGTTTCACCTTAAGCTTTTCAAGATCTTGTATTACCATATCTTTAAAGACCAAAATGTATGGATCAGAATTGGCAGGATGATTAAGTAGTGAAGCATTTCTTAAACTAGAATGTTGAAAATAAGGGGTTCAGTGAGATCTCCTAACTATAAATGCAAAGTGTTTTTTAGAGCAATCTGTGTGGTAAATTTATAAAAATCAATAAATTTATAAAATCAAAAAGTTTGAAATGTATTCAACTTTGCTGTTGGGACATATTTTAAGCCCCTATTAAGTGTTTCCACTTCTTCAGCATTCAGTTCTGCCTTACGCAAGTTAAAAATACCTACAGTGTTTATATTTTTCTTCTTTTTGCTTCTATTGATTCTCTTCCCTCTTCGGTTTCCTCTTCTATATGTATGTTTTTTTTCTGATGTAGAATGTTTTTCCTCCTTTGGAGGGGTTACACTTCACAAACTTTCTCCCTATCACCCCCCTCCCCCACCCCTATGGTAAGGAAAATGAGAATGTTTGTTTAAATATCTGGTACCAACCTCCTCATCGTCTAGCTCGTATAAAGGTTCAAATCTGTTATGTGTTGAGACCTCAGAGTTCCTCCTTTGATGGAAAAAACTGTTCCTTTGTGTTGTGAGTACTCATTGTTAGGTCTCTTTCGAGAGGGTTTGGCACCCTTTTTATCCCTATTGGGGGTCTTGATTTTACTTTTACTCTTACTAGTCGCATACTCAGGAGGTATTTCTGAGGTATCAACCGTCTGCCATTTAAACATCTTAACCATCCCTATAATCATTGAGGCCCCTATTATGCTTCTTTCTTTTCTTAGATTTTTTTTAAATTTTCAGTGTTCTCTGAGAGCTTTTTTTAATTTCTCTGATTCCGTTTCTTACACGGACAGCTTTTGCTGTCCTATATATGAATTAATTTTCACCTTTTAAAACATATTTACTCTATTACAGTAATATCGTGCTTTGTTGTATTTATTGCACAAATTTTGAGTATTTATTCATTCATTATTTCTCTCTAGTCTTTGAACGCTGCACCCACATGTATTTGTATATTATATTTTATTTTTTACATTTAATTATTAAGTTAAAATATAAAGGTGGAAATTTCACAGATTTTGTTCCCTTTAAACCCTGACATGTGATTAACATATGGCTTTCTCTTATTTACTTTGACTCATTGCATTCTGAAGACTTTGCTTCTCTTCAGTGATTTATTTTGAAGCTGTCCGGACTCAACTGCCAGTACTGAAGACAGTGAAAGTGAAAGCTTTTGCAATTTTGGACTCTTGTGAGTCCAATAAGATGAAGTCTTTTTCCCAGAAGTTCAAAACAGGGCAAGATTGTGTAGGGCTTCACTCTAATAGACTTTCAGAGTAACAACATGGACAAGGGGTTGCTTTACTAAAACTGGAGAGTGCAAATTCTAGTGCAGCTCTTTTTTTAACTCGTCATTTGAAAAACATTCTCTTAAAGGGTAATTCCACTTTTGTAGAAAAAATAGCAAATAAAAAAAAAATAATAATATAGCCTATACAACTGCTACAGAAGCCATATTGTATTTAAATGTTTGTTGAAAATGACATTTACTTTTCAATTTGCAACGCTGTAATTTTCTGCAAAAAATATAATATATAATATGGCAAACTGGAGGCCTTCTGTATGTACACAGTTGATATGCAGAACTTGACCAGAAATGTTATTTCCAGCTTGTGAGATTGGCTCACTGATTTTCCCAAAAGTCCAAACTAAGATACAAATCAAATTTTAGATACTGCCTTAACAAAAGTGGAGTTACTGTGTAGTGGTTTGCCATGAAAACCATAGCATTCTTGTAAACTCATTCCGGTGGAGCTTTACATACAGACCAGAACCACTGGCCTCATACTGATGAGACTCAGCAGGTCACAGCAATACTGTTCATGGCTCATTTTCTCATGTTTATTTTTGAACAAAAGGTCTCTTTATAAAACACTTTAGTTAGCAAATGCTGCAAATTACACACAAAAAAATTAATTATTGCAAGGACTCATTCCTTATTAGATGGTCTTACCAAAGGTTTTAGTCAGACAAAGCAAGGCAAAAGGGAGGCAGTGTCTCCTATGCTATGCTATTTATTTAGCTAACTCACAGAGCTCTGACTTCTGTCATGTATTAAAATGATACTAAAGGCTTCATTTTAAAAAAAATAATAAACATGCTATACTTACCTGCTCTGTGCAAGGGATTTACACAGAGCAGCCCAGATATTCCTCTTCTTGGGTCCCCTGTCGGCACTGAGAGTTCCTCACCCTACCAAATGCCCCCCATAGCAAGCTGCTTGTTATAATTGCTCTCATGTGTGCTCGTTCCTGAGCTCTGCTCTGTGTGTCCATAAGACACAAATAATGGGTCTTGTACCCTCCCCGCTCCACTTTCACTGGCTGTGATTGATAGCAGTGGTAGCCAATGGCCCCAGCTGTTGTCTCTGAGCCAATGAGGAGGCTGGGACAGCAGCTGTTCTTTGCTGAATTGAGATCGGGCCCAGGCAAGTATTAGTGCGAATTTGGGGGGAACTGCATAATGAAGGTTTTTACCTTTATGCATAGAATGTATGAAGGTAAAAAACCTTCAGGCTTTACAACTACTTTAAATATTTGTAAAACAAAGACTGTCTACATATAGTAAGAACATATAAAGAACATATTTTTACAAACTGATAAGTTTAAAAAAGTGAAAAACCTCAAACCATTATCCTTTAAGTCATATTATTGAAAATTAATTCTCATTAGTTGCTATGGGTAACTGCACTTAGTGTTTTTCTTATTAAATAAATAATAATGTCTCATATAATACCATATACTTTTAAAAATTATCAATTTTAGGATCATTTAATAATGATCTGTCTAAAATCATTCAGTAATGATTTGTCTAAGTGACTTAATTATAATTGCATGTTTAAAGGCATTGAAAATATTATTACACACTTGTTAAGTAATGAGATGAAAATGTTCAGGAAAATTATTCTTGATAGAGGTACACCAAAATACTAGTCAGTTAATGATGTACACATATTCCATTTGCATCCATGTAGAAATGGAACACGGAACAGGCATATTCAATCAGGTAGCAGAAAGGCTAATAGCAATATGCAAACGACAATAACCCATGGGAATCACTCCGATTTCAGCTCACCGCATTCTGTTCAGAAAAGATGAAGCACAATGAGCTGCTGGGCACATTTCATTTTGCCTTTTGAGAAGGTATTTGAGCTTCTGCCCATATAAAGCTGTAAAAGCAATACAGTATCTCACAAAAGCGAGTACACCCCTCACATTTTTGTAAATATTTTATTATATCTTTTCATGTGACAACACTGAAGAAATGACACTTTGCTACAATGTTAAGCAGTGAGTATACAGCTTGTATAACAGTGTAACCATGTGAGGAGTACAAAGACAAGTGTGTCTTGTCTACAGTCAAGCATGGTGGTGGGAGTGTCATGGTCTGGGGCTGCATGAGTGCTGCCGTCACTGGGGAGCTACAGTTCATTGAGGAAACCATGAATGCCAACATGTACTGTGACATACTGAAGCAGAGCATGATCCCCTCCCTTCGGAGACTGGGCCGCAGGGCAGTATTCCAACATGGTAATGACCTCAAACACACCTTCAAGATGACCACTGCATTACTAAAGAAGCTGAGGGTAAAGGTGATGGGACTGGTCAAGCATGTCTCCAGACCTAAACCCTATTGAGCATCTGTGGGGCATCCTCAAATGGAAGGTGGAGGAGCGCAAGGTCTCTAACATCCACCCGCTCTGTGATGTCATGGAGGAGTGGAAGAAGACTTCCTGTGAAGCTCTGGTGAACTCCATGCCCAAGAGGGTTAAGGCAGTGCTGGAAAATAATGGTGGCCACACAAAATATTGACACTTTGGGCCCAATTTGAACATTTTCACTTAGGCATGTACTCACTTTTGTTGCCAGCAGTTTAGACATTAATGGCTGTGTTGAGTTATTTTGAGGGGACAGCAAATTTACACTGTTATACAAGCTGTACACTCACTACTTTACATTGTAGCAAAGCGTAATTTCTTCAGTGTTGTCACATGAAAAGATAGAATAAAATATTTACAAAAATGTGAGGGGTGTACTCACTTTTGTGAGATACTGTAAATTGTTACCACTAGATTAGATAAACACGGAGACTAGTATAGATAAAGTAATCACTAATAATGATACTCTCATATGTGTGCCACATAATTTATATTATCCTCAGCCTAACTATAACCAAGATTTGAATGTTCCTGTCTATTAAACAAGTTTAAGACAACACAAGAAGCATCCGAAAATTTCCACAAAAAGGACACAAACTGCAAAAAAAAAAAATTTCTAAAAGAGTAGGCAAGGTTTTTTTAAGATTTCTCTGCATCTTCTGCCCCTGTAGTGGGTGCAAGAAAAAACAGAAAGTGAAGGAAAATATCCTTAATGGGGTCACAGTTAGCACTTACTTATCTGATAAAGATTCTTACCTTTCCCTACCCTATGAATATTAAAAAATAAAAAAAACTTTTCCCATTGACACCGGCAGAGGCACTGTCTGTTCAGTCTGATCTCTTCCTGACTGTACTTCCCTAAGCGGGGTACTATGAGGCTTTTCGTTTCCTTATATCTACATATACAGACATACACTATATTGTCAAAAGTATTGGGGCACCTGCCTTTACATGCACATGAACTTTAATGGCGTCCCAGTCTTAGTATGTAGGGTTCAATATTGAGTTGGCACACCCTTTGTAGCTATAACAGCTTCAACTCTTCTGGGAAGGCTGTCCAGAAGGTTTAGAAATGTGTCTATGGGAATGTTTGACCATTATTCCATTTGTGAGGTTAGGCACTGATGTTGGACAAAAAGGCCTTGCGTGCAGTCTCCGCTCTAATTCATCCCAAAGGTGCTCTATTAGGTTTAGGATTAGGACTCTGTGCAGGCCTGTCAAGTTCCTCCACCCCAAACTTACCCATCCATGTTTTTATGGACCTTGTTTATGCACTGGTGGGCAGTCCTGTTGAAACAGGAAGGGGCGATCACCAGACTGTTCCCACAAAGTTGGGAGTATGAAATTGTCCAAAATGTCTTGGTATGCTGACACCTTAAGAGTTACCTTCACTGGAACTAAGGGGCCAAGCCAAAGCCCTGGAAAAACAACCCCACACCATAACCCCCCTCCACCAAATGATTTGGACCAATGCACAAAGCAAGGCCCATAAAGACAAGAATCAGCGAGTTTGGGGTGGAGGAAGTTGACTGGACTGCACGGAGGCCTGACCTCAACCCAATAGAATACCTTTGGGATGAATTAGAGCGGAGACTGCGAGCCAGGCCCTCTTGTCCAACATCAGTGCCTGACCTGGCATCTGGAAGAATGGTAAAACATTCTCATAGACACACTCCTAAACCTTGTGGGCAGCCTTCCCAGAAGAGTTGAAGCTGTTATAGCTGCAAAGGGAGGGCCAACTAAATATTGAACCCTACAGACTAAGACTGGGATGCCATTAAAGTTCATGTGTGTGTAAAGGCAGGCGTCCCAATACTTTTGACAATATAGTGTACTAGGGATAAATATTTAAATACATTTTATAGAGTAATAACAGGCAGTGTATAATACGTGAACAGCACCTGCTGCACATTGAAGATAACCAGACAAATAATTACATTAAAAAATCTGAACGTAGAGATAAAGTTAAGGGTCAGGAGTCATTCTGCCTTTATATAATACCTAGTAAGGTTTACTGAACCTTGAAATCAGGGGCTGTAATTACATGTCAGTTTCTGAGGCCTGATCCTTTAAGCCTGCAGTTTACAAGTCATTGTAACTCTAAAGCAATCTGGACCCTTTTGTGTGAGATACATACACACACACACATTTTAAATTGCAATTTTATTGGTACATGCATAGGTATAATAGTGGACATAGGATTTGTAATATAAAATATTGAATTACAAGAGCAATTGACTGTGTGATTAAATATAATATATTAAAATAGTAATCTGCATGCACTACAGGTTTTCTAATTTAGTCAGGGACTGGCAAAATCTTCTGTAATCATGCATTTACTATAAACCTGAGCAAACATTACAGGAAAGTCTACGTTTGATAAAACAATAGACAATCCTTTTGGCTGGTTGAAACATTGCTGAAGATTCTGATGCCATCTGTTGCATTCTGTATTCCCAATACTGGGGAAGAGGAGGGGGGACAGCTAATGGATTATCCACCACTGAAAAATGTCTTAGAAACAATCTTTGATCCATGAAAATTGCATTACTGCTAAAATGTATGCAAAATAAATTCATATCACTGTAGTAATAAAAGCTATTGTGTATATTATGTGCGTGAAATAGGTCTGGCTACACCACATATCAGTTGCCTAGAGAGAAAATGTAAGCAGTTTTGCTAATCATTTTGGCATCAGAGCGGGAGTATTCCACCAATCTGATTAGGTGACAGCTGGGAGAAACTCTTTCCTATATCTTACTGCCATTGCTGCATGGGGATAAAAGAAGAAGTAAATTTTACCTGCTATAAAATGTTGGGCAAAAATGAATAAGAGCGCCCTGGAAGCTTTACAAGGAGGTACCTGGGTAGAGGAACCAAAGCAGTCTTTAGAGCTAACACAGTAGAAGATCAGGATAAAAGCGTACTATTGTATATGTCAATGTGGGAGGACAACACCATAAAACAGGGCTTTTTGCAAATGATATGCCACTTTATGTGTCGAATCACAGATTAGCATTTCCCTCTATATTACAAGAATTCCACACATTTGGTCATTGGTGCACTTTCAAAGTGAATACCATCAAAATATGGCCCTCACTTAAGCAGACCAACAACACACATGCTCCACATTCCCATTTCAGTGCAGGGGCTATTCAAATACCTTGGGTTACACATATCTTTCTATGCTCTGTACCAGCAGTAGGCAACCTTTGAGAGGTGGAAATCCTCTGAACAATATGAAAGAGATAAAAGATCACTGGGGTTCAGTGCCTTTAAAAAAAAAAAGTAAGTAAATAGTAAGGGAAAAATATGAAAAAAGAAATGTCACTGTATCAATATAAAGTTAGTCTACCTTGAGGCTGGGTTCACACTTGTCAATCAGCCCTGTTGACAGACATCACATGTGATCCGCACTGCATTGCTGTGCAGATCATATGCGATGTCTGTGCGATGCAAATTTAGCCATACAAACTGTATGGCTGAAATCGCATCACATTTGCACCATTTCAAGTGCTGTTCCAAGAAATGTCTGGGTACACTATGATGGTCCTTTCCTTCTGAAATGAAGCAGCGGTGTTCGCCGAGGTGCTTGTGCAGTGTTCGAATTGTTCTACACACATCAATATTTAATTTAGCTATGTTTAACTTGTTGCGGTTCTGTTCCAGTCAGTGTTTATGTCTTGTGTATCTTTACCTTTACTGCAGCAGGCTTTTTACTTTATTTTACTGTATTTTACTGCATACTACCATGTAATGATCTGGTGCCACCCACCCCCTGTCCATTTGTCCCGCCCCTTGACTCTCATATAAACCCCTTCCCCTTGCATTACTCCATTGGTTTGAAGAAGGAGCGACTGGGCATGCTCTGAAACATGTTCCGTCCAGAGAGACAGTGCTTTCCTGCTGGTTGGCTGCAACTTCCCCCTGCAGCTGTCTTTACTCCCAGGAGGCATGCCACTGGATGTTATGGATTCATTGATATGCCTGTTTATCACTTCCATCTTGTAAGTGTTTTCAACTCTTCCTTGTCATTAAAGTGTTTTATGACTGCACTTAGAAGCTCCTCCTTCTCTGCTTTGTTATTCCAAGCCACCCTTTTCAAAATGGATGTTCCTCTTGCATTTCCTATAGCTATTCCAAACTCTCCCTATTCCTGTTCCTAAATATTTCCTTTTCACATTATGAATTGCTTTAATATGGAACATATAGACCCAGTCTTCCCCTCTTTTGCTCTTTAATATACTAGTCTGTGGTAAACAGTCAGGTGGATTGGGTCTCCCTCATTTAGAAATGTACTACAAAGCCACACAACTGACACATACTGTATATTGGAATGGAAATTTCATTCTAAAAACATACTGTGGGTCACTGTAGAAACTGTCTTGACCCCTCTATCTCTAACTTCCCTACCATGGGTGCCTACCAAAAGATTGCCCTCCTCCTGTCACCCTTCCAATCTCCATTTCATCGCTTTTAAAAATGTGGGATACATTACAGAGAGGGCTCAAATCTCTTCTTACGCAGGCCCTATGACTCCTGTCATGGGAAGCCCAGCATTCTCCCCAGGCCTTGAGGTGGCCATATTCATGAGGTCATGAGGAAACCCTTCTACAATTTGCATGGCACTGCAAGCAGGTCATCTTTTATCCTTTACCGTCTAAGTAGCGGGTCAACCTCCTCTCCTGGGACATTAGTTGCACTTTATTTCTCCTCTCCAGAATTTTACATCAATTCAAGCTCTCCGCTTACAGTCCCAGATCCCTACTCACCTCATTTGTCAACTTTATGCTATTCTCCTGTGTCAAGATTATACCCCTCAAGATTGTATTACAGACTGCCAGTCTGTTGATAGGGCTTGAAAACTGAGCCCCTCAATGGTCACCCAATCACAACCCCCCGTCTTTTTTTTTTTCTTCTTTCAGGTTTACCTACACATGATCACTCAGGATTCCTTTCTGTTGGATCTCCTATTGGGTCTATTTGTCTTTGTCACAGAATACTAGCACATTCACCCCCACTTACAGACACTTCAAGGTTGCTGCTGCTTTAACCCAATGACTATGTATCCTCTCACTTATTCATGTGCTCTGAATAATCTTTCTTCTGGAACTATATTTATATTTTTTCTTATATGACAAATTTTTAATAAAACTTTACAAAAAAGTGTACTATATGTTTAGCCAAACTACTTTAGCCTTGGATAGAATAGGGAAGGCTTAATACTCCTATGAGGCTATTTTTTACTGTTTGTGTCCTGCTGTGGAGAGATCCCTTCAATCCCTGCCTAGGAAACACAGCAGGAAGTGAACTGAAATCCCTCCAAAGTAAAAGAGTTCCCATTTTAATTGTCACCAGAAAAAATATCCCCACTGTATGATTTCTTCACATTGCTTGCTGTCTTGACAAAAATATGCATTTTACAAAACTTTCCGTCTCAGATATAATATTCACTGGGACAAATAAAATCGGGTGAATCTACCTAGGAGGAACCCAGACTGCAATACAAAAACTTGATAGAGAGTCCAATCCTCCCCCATTCTATATAAAACGAAACAAAGCATTTTGTCTTTACAGTTTCAAATCTCCAAGCATCTCTTAAGCAACATCAGCAGGTCAGCGTTGGAAGCCAGGTTACTAGCAATTGCACCACACTGTTTAGAGTAGCTGGTTAGATGTGATGAGTATAGCTAAGGAACTCTCTGGCTTTAACCCAGTTTCATTATGGTGCCATTGGGCCACTGTGACTTTCCTCCAGCTTAACCTCGAATTGGGTATAGTGGCATCAGCTTCAACACTCCACTGGTTGAGAAAAGGGGATATTCTGTAAGTTGTATACACAACAATTGTTTGTTGCCCACATATTGTAACAGTATATTTCCTAACATTTTCCACACATTCGTTCCTATGATCACAAATTGCAATACAGTATGTGGTTTGCCTGCAAAAAGAAGGAACATAGCTAAAATGACACACTGGTCATTAGGAAAAGGTTCTGTCATTCACTGAATTAGAGAGCAGGAAAAAGCCAAAAGAGCCAAAAGCAGTAAGGACTAATGGATTTGAATTGCAGCCACCATTCGTCAGTTAAAGAGAGGGAAGTTTCAGTAAACTGAACACAATAGCCTCTTGAGAAAAGGTCATACACATCTGAGTTCAATTTTTACTGAAAACATTTGAGTCAACCAATCCTGGAATGTGACTGTATTACACAAAAAAACTAACAAACAGTAATAATAAAGAATAATTCTAGATAATTCCAGTTTCCATTAAAAGAAATATAATAAAGGTAGCTGTTTTACATAAAGAAGCAAAGCATTTGTGTAAAGCTGAGCTGAAGTTACACAATAAAATATATAAAAGGGAGCCATTTACCCTCCAAAGGATTTGCATTTCTGTCCATTCATGTTTGATATTTACAGAGCTCTGAACACAGTACAGCCTTGTCTGGCAGAACAGGAGACCAGACTTTTTTGCTTGCCCTGACGACAAGCAACACTTACAGGTCTTGTCCCTCCCCTAGCCAGTGACTGGACAGTAAAATAAGAAGTAGCACTGGTCTCTCCTCCTATCAGCATACCCATTGTTACCACATGAGCAATACAACTCCACTGACTGGTTTTTCAGTCTAAGTGCTGCTGTTCAGTGGATTGTATGAAGGTTACCAGTTCAAATTTGGGTACTTACACTGCTTGCATGAAAAAAAAAAATACATTTAATTATATATTAAAGTTGAAGTGAACATTTTAAAACACAAAGACATCCTATGTTATAGAAAATATCTAATGCTAGATCCTAATTAATGGTTCCTAAGCAGTACCCTGAAAGATGTATATTTTTAAAATTCCCGTGGAATAATGGCAGTGCACCTCCTGGTGTGTGAATGTGCCTAGACACTCCTGTGACTATCCCAGATAGCAAGCAATTGTACTGCAAGTTTGAAAATGACTTGTTAAGCTATTGCTAGACTTGCCAGGCTTCACAAGTTTGTTGCACAATTGCAGCAAGTCCGCAATGCAGGACTCCAGATCAACTTTCTTTGCAAACATTCTGCAAGTCTGCTGTGAGTTCTGGTTCAGTTTTGTTGTACAATATTCATCCCACCACAGGGGTCACTGTAGCTGAATTTTCATGCTGTAGACTTGCAGAGCTCTTGCTGTAGACTCGTCACTGCAACTTTGCTCTTGCTATAGACTTGCCACACAAATTTGCTACAAATTGGAAAAGTGTCAACTAGAACTTGTGCTTTGCAAGTGTACAACTTGCCCGTGAAAATGTGCAGATAGTTAGCAGACTTACATTTCAGCATTGCCACAAAGTTGTGGCAAGTCATCCTTGCTATCTGCCCTGTGGTCTTATAGCTGTATATCTGTTGGGTAAATCTGAAGCTCTGCTGCCTCTGCGATTTGGAGGTTGATATACTAAAGGCAAAAGGACTGTTCACTTTGCAAGGGAATCTTCCCTAGAGCTTAGTGAATGATGTGAAGCTCTGCTGATTTCCATCATTGAATCACGTGGAAACAAAATGCCTTTTTTTTTCTTTGCACGTGGGTATTTCCTTGGGTATTCTTTGCAGTGTGAAATTTCACCACATTCACTAAGCTCTGGTGAAAAATTTCTCTTGCAGTATTAACAGCATATTTGCCTTAAGTAAATCAACCCCGCAGAGTGGTGTCACTACTGTGCTACTCACTGTTCTCCTTCCTAGAGTCTCTGATGTGAAGAAGCCTGCCTACCCTGCATTTACCAAGATGACCACAACTATCCCACAGAGACATCATGCAGAACAAGACTTGGTAAGTCAGTAATGGGGTACAGATCAGCTGTTAGGGCAGCACAGGCAATGCTAGTGACTAGTCCTTTGCTCTCTGGCTATTTCTGAGCTCAACTTCAGATCCTCTTTAATGACTACACAAATGCCTTAATTTGTATCTTTTGAATCTTTCTGGACTTTAGCTTTATTGCAATCAGCTTTTGCTATCGTATTGTTACTACACGAGCCTTTTATGGCGTACCACTGTAGGTAGAGAAGGAAAGCTACCTTAGGCCTTTAGTGAAAAAGGGAAGGAGCATGTCATGGGAGGATAGGTTAGTCTGACGATCTGCAACTGCAGTTTATTACACAAAAATAGGAAGCACAGAGCCAAATCAATGCTTTAGGGATCAGGGCAGAGCCTCTTATCAAATTTTAAGTGCTCAGTCATCCTGTACAAGCTGAACAATGCCAATCAATACAATGTTTTGAAAATACTGACAAGATTTCTTTATAATCCTTGTTCTTTCCTCCTATAGTACTGACACCCACTGCTGGGTAACATCACCAGAAAAAATTTTATACGTGTGCCCAATAAACCAGCACTGATTTTTCTACTACTAATATGATTAAAAATACTAATTTTTAGAGAGCTTTAAAAAAAATACTACAGAGCATTTTAGTACAAATTAGTACAAATTATTTTGAACTTGGGGTTTACCATTCATTTTTTTTCTACTTGATGTTCCATACTTTGATTACTGGAATGCTACAATTTTTAAAAATACACCCTCTGAAGTGTATTTATACAAACATGACATACAGACTCACACTGAACTTTTGTACTTTCTACTTGATATGTCAAATTATTAAAATGTTTTATTGGAAAAATCTCAACAATTACTATTTGAAGTTTGCTCCAAATACCATCCTATGGCCAAAAGAGTCGAGGGCAAACATTCTCTTCTTTGATAAGACTCATTGGGCATGTGGTTTAGCAACAGTTGGCTTACTGAAGGTTATGCAAGGTTATGCTCTGGATACTAAAAACACACAATTACAGCGGAGTAAAAGAAAATCAAGCACAAATAAAATACATTTACTTTGCTTAAATGTTTAATTTCAAAGAAATAGCCTATAAAGAACAAAGGAAATTTGGACTATATGTTTGTAGCACTGGTTTGGATTCTGTGTTCTGGTTTTTGGCAAAATACATTTCTTAAAGATTTATTACACCTGAAAACATGCAATAAACAAAACTCAAACAATGTAATGTCTAAGTTTTTAAAATGGTCAGCCACCCAATATTAATATTCAGTTTTTACCTGAGGTTACTTAACCACTTCCCAACTGCCGTACGACTATAAGCGGTGACAGCGTGGCTCTGTCCCACGAAACTCCGCTTATAGCGGCGCATGCTTGTGCCCGCCGCACGGTCCCTGAGTGGGGCCGCGGGTCGGGCGGACTCGATGTCCCCCGGCGACTCGCGATGCCTTGTTACAGAGCCAGAAAGGGGAACCGCCAATATAAACACGGTGGTTCCCCCGTTCTGACAGGCGGCATGTCAGAGATCTACTGATCCCTGTACTCGGGATCAGTTAGATCTCTGGTGCCCCTGCCAGCCCAGCCTCCTCACAGTTAGAACACGCCTAGGGAACACAGTTAACCCCTTCACTGCCCCCTGCAGATTAACCCCTTCACTGCCAATGACATTTATACAGTAATCAGTGGATATTTAAATTTCTGATCGCTGTATAAATGTCAGTGGTCCCAAAAAAGTGTCAAAAATGTCCGACATGTCCACTGCAATATCAAAGTCCTGATAAAAATCGCAGATTGCCGCCATTACTAGTAAAAAAAAAATGTAAAAACGCCAGAAATTAATTCTCATGGTTTGTAAACGCGGCAACTTTTGCGCAAACCAATCAATAGACGCCGATTGCGATTTTTATTACCACAAATGTGAGGAAGGATATAAATCGGCCAAAACCGATGAATCATTTTGTCCAATGCCTTGGACAAGGTATGAAAACATTAGATATTTCACGAAAACTTAAGCGTAATCATCGCACTATTAAGAGATTTGTGGCTGATTCAGAGCATAGACGGGTTTGTGCAGATAAAGGCACATTGAGGAAGATTTCTGCCAGATCCATGCATCAGATCAAGAGAGCACCTGAATTTTTTTATATTTTCATAAACATACAAATAGTATAGTACACTGCACTAAGGATGTTTAAATACAGAAACAGCAAAAGTAATAAAAAAAAAATGTTGTTGAACCAGCTTTTCAGTGACTCCAAAATTCCACACTTACTATGTAATTATGGCATTTGAAAGAAGGTGGTCACTGTCACAGGAAGGGCAATCAAGTCCAATAATTTGGCTATAGCTTTAGGCTGGCTGTTGATTCACATGAAGGGCATTTCTAGTCAAACAGAACACTGATGCCACATAGGATCTGACTTATGAGACCCCAAGTCGCATGACATGTGAAATTCAATGTTTCCATATGAGAGCTGTCTTAACTGACACTACACAAGTCTGTCCGACTTTAGAAAAGGTTCCTTCACTTTGTACTTGTACCTGTACTTTGGTCCCAACTTTGATATAACTTCAATGCCACAGAATGTAAAACGTCACATCAAAGTCGTATCAAAGTCGAACTCCAAAGTTGCACTGAAGGCCACGTGACTTTGGAGTCGCGCTAGTGTTAACCAAGCCTTTAAAGTGTTACTAAACCCAGCAATATAAAAACAATTCATCCACCCCCCACAGTGCACACAACTTCTAAATCTTCCTTTTATATCAAAATACTGCTGCTATATACCTTTTTTCATCTGTAAATTGCAGTCAGATGATAAACTGCAAGCAGCCAGGGCTTCCTCAGTGTTCATATAGGAGGAGATTTCACTCTCTGATGAGATGATGATGAACTTCCTTTGCATCAGTGACCTTTCACCCACAATCCGGCCAGAGCTGATTGGTGCTTTGCCAATGACATGCTTAGTTCCCAAATAAACAATCACTGCCTCTAGAAATGCATTGCAGTCTGTGTCCATGTGAAACAGGAAGATCGAACAGAGCATGTGCAATGTTTCCCCACTGCCTGCATGTAGAATAGTATAGTAGACTCTAATATAGTAGAGTAGACACTAGACAGGGCAAGAAGGAAGTATCTAGCCATACAAGATCAAACAGCCTTTTTACACAATACAGAGGATTAACCCCTCCAGTTACACAGTGAGTATAACAAGCAAGCTATTCTGCATATACAGACAGATTTTACTGTTGTAGGTTTAGTAACACTTTAAGATGGAAGTCTGGCATTTACAAGCAGGTGTTCCCTGACACAGCAAGGAAAATCAAGTGCAATAATTTGGCTATAGTGTTAGGTTATATGGCGATTCATCTGTAGGGTGTAACTGGTCAAACACATTACATGTATGCACCAGACTTACTGTGCATATGCACATAAGAATTTTACTTACTGGACAATTAAATGTGCAAGGATCGTTATTTCATTTATCATAATGTGTTGTTTTCTGGAATGTTACGTAATCATTAATATTTTTGCTGATAATCAATTACTTATTGACTATAAAGATATTTTATATACTGTAGGCGCCAGTTAGGCCCCTTTCACACTTATGCGACTTGTCCTGTGACTTGGGGCTGCAAAGTCGCATGACAAGTTGTTCCCCATTATTTCCAATGAGTACCATTCATATCTGTACGACTTCAAGTCGTGCCGACTTCAAAGTAGCCCCTGCATTACTTTGGTCCAACTTTGATGCAACTTGAGGTCCATAGACTTCAATGTTAAACCCTCAAAGTTGCATGCAAATTGCACCTCAATAATATAGATGCGATTTCTGTACTATTTCTGTACGACTTTGTAATATGTTTTCATTGAGCCAAAGTTACAACAAAGTCAGACCAAAGTTGCACTGATCCAAAATCACGGTAAAATCGCGGCAAAAAATTGCGGTAAAATCACGTGGCACAAGTGTGAAAGAGACCTAAGTGTGGTTATGATGTGAATATTCCTTGCTGACATAATTTTGAAAGTCTGAACAACTTTGCAGAATTTTGTTGACATTGCTGGGGCCCAAATATATAAATTTTACATTTTGGCCTCATACACACGGGCGTTTTATAATAAATAAGCAAAACGCCAGGTCCGACGTTTTTTAAAAAATCTGCGTTTTTTTGCGGCGTTTTGCATCGGCGTTTGCGAGCGTTAGTGAGCGTCGGCGTCAATAGGCGTTTTTTAAAAAAAAAATCAGTCGTCTGCTATTTTTCAACCTAAAAACGCCGGCGTCAAAAAACGCTTGTTAACGCCGGTACGGCGTTAGCGGGCGTTAGCAAGCGTTAGTGAGCGTTTTGCCGATTGGCGTCAAAAAACGCCAAAACGCTACAGCTACAGAACGCGTTCTAAAAACAGCTCACTAACGCCGACGCCCTCTACTGCTCACTAACGCCGGCGTTTTTAGAAGGCCATTGAATAACATGGAGAGCTGCAAAAACGCCTACAAACGCCGGCGTGCAAAACGCCCGTGTGTATGAGGCCTTTAAGTTACATGGTCAATCTAGTTGAAAACACACGTTCATCTAGTTCAACCGACAAAAAGTGATATTTTATCTCTTTTTTTTGCTGTGGGCCCAGATCTCGTTTCTGTACTTACTGCATGGTATATACCAAGTAGGAGTGACAGCTTATTTCTAGCTAGTGGTAGAACAATATATTTAGGTTTGTGTTTTTATTGAAATGATTATGCTTGCATAAACATAAAATTAGCACAGTACATTTCGTGCAAATACATAACCAGCAAAAGTATTTAAAGCACTTCTTTTAGCTGAACTAGCATTTAATGATTCCTGATTTATAATGGGATTATAATATTTACAAGCAGGTGGTCATTGCCACTGCTACAAAGGGCAACAAGTCCATTAGTTTGGCTGTTGTCCCAGAACAGCCATTCTTTAGCAGCCATCCATCCCGCCAGGCTTGGAGATAAAAGCCCCAACTCGATTTAAAATAAAAAACAGGAAGCAATAAGTGCAGTTGACATTCTATGGAAAACAAGTATAATATATCTCCTGTAGCTTTTGCTACTAACTGATGACATCTGGAATCTTGTTATTATAGGTTACTGTGCACCACTTGCTTTTCAAAACCATTAAAGCCCAACTGAACTTTCAGTTTAAATCAGTGCATTACAGGTGTATCAAAGAAAAAGGTGCACAAAGCCTTCCAGTGAATCTTATTTAGAAAACAGCCACATCCTAAGCAGAAATGCCTGTCCACTGCCAGCATGTTGCAATACTATCAGAGCAGAAGCAGCGGTTTCTCTGCAGAGGTAATCAGATCAATTGGCTGCACCTACAGAAATCAGGACCATAGGGATAAGTGAAAAATATATTTATTAAAGAAAATTACATGCATCCAATAGCAATAAACAAACAAGGTGAAATGTAAAAGAAACAAGAAACCCAGTAAATGCCCTAACTAACTAACTATTACAAATAAGGAGACACACAACGGAATACCGGCAGAGAAAAAGGGCAACAGAAGGCCAGCAGCAGCAGCAGGTCACAGGGAACTGGACTCCGGGACAGGTACGGAAACAAGGACCAGAGGACAAAACAGGCTCAGGCAGGAACATGGCTTGCAGAGCAATACTGAAGCCCTGAACCTTTGTGAAGGGTGGGCTTATATACTCCCAGCAGATCATGTCAGGTGCAGCCTGATAAATAGTAAGTCCATCTGCTGGGAGACACCCACTGGTGGCCACCAGAATTACACCCTCTGGTGCTGAAAGCAGCATTGCCACCTGCAGGTGAGCCAAGTAGTAACACAGTTCCTGACAGCCCCCCCCCTTAAGGAGTGGCCTCTGGACGCTCCATTCTGCCCTTGACCTGACAGTTCATGTGGGTGCGGTAAAGTCCAGCAAAGTTTCCCATCCGTGTCTGCTGACTTTTTCACTTTTCCGACCAGAGTCTTTTAACCTACTGGGTGGCGTGTCATCCAAGTCAGGTACAGGAACATACGCCCCACCACCAGGGCCTGGAGGTCTGAGTCCAGTATCAACAGCTAGCTGGACAGCGGACATGAAACCTGCGCAGGCAGGCAACACAGGGGCATCAAAGTCAGTCTGGGCATCAAGCTGGGGGAAAACAGAGGCAAGCTGGACATCAGGCAGGCAAGCATCCACTAGCACTGGATCAGCAGGCACTGGATCAGCGTGTTCAGGGTCATCAGGCACTAGATCAGTGGGCATCGGGTCATCAGTCACTGGATCAGCGGGCACCGAGTCATCACATTGGGTAGTAGGCACCGGGTCATCAGGCACCGGATGAGTGGGTATCGGGTCATCAGGCACTGGATCAGCGGGCACCGGGCCATCAGGCACTGGATCAATGGGCACCGGGTCATCATGCACTGGATCAGTGAGCGCTGGGTCATCAGGCACTGGATCAGCGGGCACAGGTCATCACACTGGGCAGTAGGAACTGAATCAGCAGGCACCAAGTCATCAGACACTGGATCAGCAGGCACCAGGTCATAAGACACTGGATCGGTGGGCACCGGGTCATCAGGCACTGGATCAGCAGGCACTGGGTCATCAGGCACTGGGTCAGCGGGCACCAGGTCATCACACTGGGTAGTAGGCACCAGGCCATCAGGCACTGGATCAGCGGGTACCGGGTCATCATGCACTGGATCAGCAGGCATCGGGTCATCAGGCACTGGATCAGTGGGCACCGGGTCATCAAGCACTGAGTCATCAGGCACAGGACCAGCGGGAACCCATCAACTGGTCGGCAGGCACCAACTCATCAGGCTTGGCAGCGGGCACATGGTCATCAGCGGGCACCGAGTCATCAGGCCGGTAAGAGGGCAGAGGGTCATCGGGCTGGGCAGCGGGCACCGAGTCATCAGCAGGCATCGGATCATCAGGCTCTGGGTCATCGGGCGCCGGGTCATCAGGCTGGGCAGCGGGCATCAGATCATCAGCAGGCACCGGGTTATCAGGATGGTCCATAATTACCGGATCGATAGGCTGGGCATCAGGAACTGAATCATCAGGCTGGGCATTGGGTCATCAAGCTGGGTGTTGGACACCAGAACAGCAGGCTGGGCAGTAGGAATGGCAGTGGGCACCAGAACTGCAGGCTGGGAAGCAGACATGGCAGCAGGTACTGGAACAGGAGGCATGGCAGCAGGCACCAGAACAGCAGGCTGGGAAGCAGGCATGGCAGCAGGTACTGGAACAGCGGGCATGGCAGCAGGGACTGGAATAGTAGGCTGGGCAGCAGGCACCGGGACAGCAGGCTGGGCGGAAGGCATGGCAGCAGGTAACAGAACAGGCTGGACAGCAGTCATGGCAATGGGCACTGGAACAGCAGGCTGGGCAGTGGGTACTAGAATAGCAGGCTGGGTAGCAGATACTGGAACAGTAAGCCAGGCAGCAGGCATGGCAGCGGACACCGGAACAGCAGGCTGGGTAGCAAACACTTGAACAGTAGGCTGGGCAGCAGGCACGGCAGTGGGCACTGGAACAGCAGGCTGAGCAGAGGGTACCGGAACAGTAGGCTGGGCAGCAGACACAGCAGCGGGCACCGGAACAGCAGGCATGGGCGGAAGGCAGGGCAGCAGGTACCAGAACAGGCTGGGCACCAGGCATGGCAGCAGGCACTGGAACAGCAGACTGGGCAGTAGATACCTGAACAGTAGGATGGGCAGCAGGCATGGCAGCGGGCACAGGAACAGCAGGCTGGGCAGCGGGTACTGGAACAGTGAGCTGGGCAGCAGGCCCATCAGTGGGCACTGGAACAGCAGGCTGAGCAGCGGGTACCAGAACAGTAAGCTGGGCAGCAGGCATGGCAGCGGGCACCAGAACAGCAGGCTGGGCAGCGAACACTTGAACAGTAGGCTGGGTATCAGAAATGGAACCGCCAGGCAGGGCATCAGGAACAGGATCAGTGAGGTCAAATTGATTAGCCGGCAAAGAGTCCATAGGGCCAAACTGGGTGGTGGACAGAGAACCAGTACAGTCAGGTGGGATAGCGACAGGCCGGTCAGAAGCAGAAGGTCCAATCTCCATGGGCTGAACCGAGGTGGCAGGATTGGATAGTATGATTGTGCGGGTTGGAAAAAACGTCTGTTTCTTTTTAGGTTTAGCCACTGCGATGCTGTGTGCGGATGCAGGGCTGTAAGTAGTGGGTGCAGTGGCTGGAGGAGAGATAGCAGTACAGAGAGGAAATGGGAAGGGAGGAGTAGTTACAGAGGAAGTTTTCTGCGGAGTTGCTATGGTCAATGGAGAGAGGGATCTCTGAACAAACTGGTGGCTAGTGGATGGATGCATGTCAACAGATACTGAGGAGGACAAATCCGACCAAGCTTGTAGTAAAGGCTGAACAAATGTCAATTTACACTATCCTTGCCTAACTAAAGAGTGTACTGCATTGATACAATCTAACAGAGCTTTTTGTGAATACACAGAGTAATGTTCCAAAAAATAGCTTTTATCATCCTCTAATAGCTAGACAAGAGACACCACCTGTAATACATTAAAGGGTGGATTATAATCATCACCACCAGTAGGAGTGCTAGACAATGCCAACTCCACACAGATCTGAATGAGGGGCTGAATTTCCTCAAACAAAAAGCTGCCTTGATTCACCAGCGAATGAGCCAGACGGATATATTCCAGCAATTGTTCCCTAGTCTGCTCTTTCAAGATTTGGCAACAATATTCCCTGTCTTCTTCTATAAGTAGAGCAAAATACACAACCTCCTCACACTGCATCTTGCACCAATTAACAAATGCCAAAACCTAATTTCCCAGATGCAGTCGATCTGATAGTATGACTTCAGTATTATGTCAGGGATGCATGCATCCATTGAGGGTAAACAGATCAATTGGCTGCACCTACAGAAATCAGGACCATAGGGATAAGTAAAAAAGATATTTATTAAAGAAAATGACATGCATCCAACACCAATAAACAAACAAGGTGAAATGTAAAAGAAACAAGAAACCCAGCAAATGGAGACACACAACAGAATACCGGCAGAGAAAGAGGACAAGGGGAATGGAAGGCCAGCAGCAACAGGACGCAGGTCACAGGGAACAGGACTCCGGGTCAGGTATGGGAACAAGGACCAGAGGACAGAAACAGGCACAGGCAGGATCATGGCTTGCAGAACAATACTGAAGCCCTGAACCTTTGTGAAAGACAGGCTTATATACTCCCAGCAGATCATGTCAGGCGCAGCCTGATAATTAGTAAGTCCATCTGCTGGGAGACTCCCGCTGGTGGCCACCAGAACTACACCCTCTGGTGCTGAAAGAAACAATGCCACCTGCAGGTGAGACAAGTAGTAACACAGTTCCTGACAGCTTAACTAAACAAGTTGAAGTTAGAAGCTGATCGGCTACCATACACCCTGCACCAGATTCTGCACTCTCCAGTTTTAGTAAATCAACCCCACTGTGTCCTGCTTCATATAACACCTCATCGATCCATTGGCTATTCCTGTCCTTATTAGGCCACTCTGGCAAGTGGGTTAATCCTAAGTACTCAAAATTGCTTCCAGTGTTGTCCACAACCCAAAAATCAGATACACATATCTACTCTCCATGACCCATTCCAGGCATCATGTGCAATATTAACCTGCTTGGCGGTATTCCTGAGTGTGGGGACAAACAGACAAAGCAGGAAGAAAAGAAATGAAAACATCAATAAGTTTAAAAACAAAAATAGAGATGTTAAAAGGCAAGTCAAGGTATTTCTAATTTAAGTTTGCATTATATAATCTGGAATGACATAATAACAACTATATTGCTGCAGCTGGCATATTATTTAGACAATGTTGACATGTCATTTTGTTTAATTTAGGTACAAATAAAAGGATGCACACTAAACACAACAAAAGTGCACATTAATATACATTGTAATGATTGCACTGAGATTTAAAGACATGTAGCCAATGATTCAGTAATGAAATATAGACCTTCATTACTCACATTTGCTTAGCACAGCAAAACATTTAAATGCACCCTTGAGTATGATGTATAACTGTCTGGGATCTGTGTTGATCGGGAGCACCTCCAAAGAACCCATAAAATATTTAGACAGATGCAAATTGGCTCCGCCATTTATCTGCATTCTCCTCTGTTAAACTTAATTTTAATTTTCGGACCTGATAGACACATATTTCATTTTTATTCGGTGAGTATGGAAGTGCCTTAAAAAGCTGGGGTTATTCAGCTTGTTCCACTAGATGGAGTACATTTCTAAACATCTTTTACATTTTTGCTGACATTTCCATGCATTTATCAGGGATATTTATACATAAATTGGCACATATTCTCAAAATGAAAATATAGCAATATCACAACGCAGAACAATGGGGCTGATTTACTAAAGGCAAAGCTTCGCATAGCAAAGAATGCGCAATCACTTTCAAGGAAAATAAAAAAAACAGCATTTTTGATTGCACAAGATTGGATGATGGAAGTCAGCAGAGCTTCTGCTCATTTGCTAAGCCCTGAAGCAACTGCTCTTGCAGAGTGAAACTGCCCTTTAGAAAGTGCAGTCTATTTGCCTTTAGTAAATCAACCCCATTGTGTAGTGTATACTACTGACCACACTGAAGTTAGGAGGCAATAGTCTAGTTACCAGATTTCTCTGCAGTTGATCTTTCCCATTTACTGACTTAACATGACAGTGGACTTACTAACAGCTTTACTATCAAATCACTTGAAAAACAAACAAAAACATATTTTGCTTGCGCTTACTAGGATAATGGAAGCCAGCAAAGCGTCACCTCATTCACTAAGGTAAGGGAAAATTCCCTTGCGAAGTGAAAATTCTCATGTATTGCCTTTAATAAATCAACCCCATTATGTTGCCAACACAAGGCAACAAAACAAAAACTAGACCTGCACCTTATTTTTAACCCAATGCACCAGAGCGTACAGTTTATATCTCTTGGAGCAATGTGGATCTGTAAGCCTCAGGATGCAGTGAATGGCACTGCATTGCAACACACGCATTATAGCCCACTGTAGTAAAACATGCCTTACATACGTTTGCATAAATATGCATAAGTATAAAGGAAGCCTTAAAGCGGAGTTCCACTCTGTTAAAAGTCAGCAGCTACCAAAAGGGTAGCTGCTGACTTTTAACAATCGGGCACTCACCTGTCCCTCGTTCCAGCGAAGCGGCCACCCGAGCGCTCGCTCATCTCCCCCCTCCCCTCGGTGGCGCTGGCATCACAAGTGTGGGCACCCAGCTTTGGCTTCAAAGCCGGGAACTCACTGCTGTGACGTGTCCCAGAAGATCGCCGAGAGGGAGGGCGGAAGGTGGACTTCCTTCCTTTCTGGAGCCACGGCTCCAGGGGAGGAAGTGGACCTGGGACCCTTTGAAAACAGAGTCCCTGGTCACCCCCCCCCCCCCCAAAAAAGACATGCCAATTGTGGCATGTCGGGGGGTCACCTTCCCTTAAAGCGGAAGTTCCACTTAAAAACATGTACAAAAATGGAAGACTTCCCACTGACGGCTTTCTTGTTTGGTTAATACTAATTGTGCAATCACAGATTTCAGCCACAGTATGACTACAAGGAAAAATATATATTATAATGCATACATTTAGATACTGCACAGTAATGTATCATCAGTCTTATTAAGTAATAATTTACAATGTGTTAAAGTGGTCGAAAAACAATTTGTGAGTTTAAAGGCTGTATATTTGTTGCACTTGATTGGATGATGGAAGTTGGAAGAGATCCACTTCATTCACTAAGCTGAGGGAACATTCCCTTGCAATGTGAACAGCCTTATTTTCCTTTAGTAACTAAACCCATGTGTGGTTCTGGCCATCTTCGTAGATGCAGGCCTTTGCTTTCTCATGTCAGAGCTACCCCTCGATGTCTGGTGATCTAACCGATGGAGGAATAATCAAAGATCTGCAGGAGAGGTAGAGAAATCACAGACCCACAGGATAAATGATGTAGAAGAAAGCAGATCTGTGTACTGAAGCTTTCTGTCCAGGCAGCGCAGTGGTGAGATAACCAAATCTCACTTCAGAAACGGGGAGATTTACTAAAACTGTTGGACACAGAATCTGGTGCAGATGTGCATAGTAACCAATCAGCTTGTAGGTTTTATTGTTAAACAAGCTGAAGTTAGAAGCTTGCACAGCTGCACCATATTCTGTGTGCTCCAGTTTTAGTAAACCCAGATATACAGCTATGATGCTGTAGGCACAGAAAGTGCAAAGTCAAAAACTACATGTTTCAGGTCACTGCAGAGGCACAACATTTTTAGATGTTCCCTATAATACAGCAAATCTTCACTTTTTGACTTTAGGTCTACTTTAAATATATTATAGACTTCTATAGCCTGGAGCTCTCCTTTATTTAGGTATATCTGCAATGTGCAACTGAGAATAACCTGCTAATCATGATTGTAATATTATGACAAAACATATACATTCAGAATCATAAAATGAAACATTAAGGCCTCATACACACTGTACGTTTTTGGACGTTTTTACAGCTGCTGATTTTAGCTTCATATGTTTTTTCCTACAGTCATGTTCCCCCATCATGTTATCCTATGTGTTCATGCAAACACAGGCTGTTATCAACTGCTTTCGGCTGGGGCGTTTTTGAGCTGTGAAAGAAACCCAAGACCAGTGGGTCCTGAGAGACGTTTTTCAGCTGTAAAAATGTGCAAAAACCTGGCTCACCAACGTTTTTGGACATTTTTGATCCATTCAGGGGGGAAAAGAACGCTCAAAAATGCTACTGCTCAAAAACATGCAAAAACGCAGCTCACCAATGTTTTTGGACATTTTTGGCCCATTGAAAAAAGAAGAAAAAACACTCAAAAACGCTCAAAAGCGCTAGTGCAATAATGTTGAAAAAAGCTGAAAAACTCACTACAAAGCTACTGATGTTTTTAGGACTTTTTTAAACGTCCTATGTGCATGAGGCTTAACACTGAAAACTAAACATTGTCAATGAATGTATTATTATAAGTAAAATAAACGGGAATGGCGCTGTCTTTTTTCTTTGAACCAATAAAGTGCTAGTGTTATATATAAATAGTATAATTGTGCTAAAAGTGCTTCAAGTGCAAAAAAAACTCAATTCATTAAAGGGGTCTCTTACAACCAGTGCTGAGGTGTCCGTAAAGAGTCCGTAAAATGTATATCAAGAAAGTGTCAGCATAAATGCAAAGTTCGCTGATTCAATGTGCAATTAAACACAGTTTCATACCATAAATCAAAACATGAGAAATCGTTATAATAAAAACGTCCGTAAAAAGTCTGTAAAATATTTATAAAGTGGATGTCAAGCAAAATGTGAGATTTTAAATTTTAAAAATTCAGTTTTTTCTGGGTATACAAATATATATGAGAATATTAGAAATGTGTAAGGAGCATTATTTTGATGTTATCATCTATCCGAGGCGAAAAAACAAATAAAGTGGATGTAAAGTCGCGTATATAAAATTGCGAGGATTTAGACCATATTACTACTGTTGTAATTTAAGGTAAGTGTAAACAGAATGCTGGTATCAAATGTCTGTAAGGGGTCCGTAAAAAACACAAAGTGGATGTAAAGACCAATGTGCATGAGGCAAATATTCTATTCCTTAGTGCAAAATTCCGGTGCCTGTGAGAGACGTGATGATAGGTGCTCTTCCAAATTTCAATGTGACAAGTAGATGTGGAAACACTCGTGCTCTCTCCTGATGTGCCCTCACTTACCAGATACTTCCCACCCCTCCAGGGGTATCTCACATGTGGTAAATGGGGTCTTTATGCTCTCCGGAGCTCAGCTTCTTCTCCACTTCTCACAGATGGATTCCACTCCAATCCTCCTCCAACCGTTCACGGCTTCTTCTCCACTTCTCACAGATGGGTTCCACTCCAATCTTTTGAATCTGAAAAGGGATTTCAGTAAAAAACTCGGGCAAGTTAAAAGTACACACAAAGACCCCAACCGGTCTATATAGCGAGCAGGCTACACCTGCTTGAGAAAGGTGAGATTGCCTTCCTTCCTCTCAGTTCAGTTGCGTTCCAAGCATCGGTATACTGAAAACCGGAAGTGACGTATTACGTGCGGCCACGCCTTATACGTTTCGTCATTGGACATCGTCTGAACGCAACTGAACTGAGAGGAAGGAAGGCAATCTCACCTTCCTCAAGCAGGTGTAGCCTGCTCGCTATATAGACCCAGTTGGGGTCTTTGTGTGTACTTTTAACTTGCCCAAGTTTTTTACTGAAATCCCTTTTCAAATAAACAATCTTATTGGGAAATACTACACTATCAAGGCAATCTGTTTTTCCACATTTCACTTTGCAAACACCTGGGCGTGCCGTGAATGGTTGGAGGAAGATTGGAGTGGAACCCATCTGTGAGAAGTGGAGAAGAAGCCGTGAACGGTTGGAGGAAGATTGGAGTGGAACCCATCTGTGAGAAGTGGAGAAGAAGCCGTGAACGGTTGGAGGAGGATTGGAGTGGAATCCATCTGTGAGAAGTGGAGAAGAAGCTGAGCTCCGGAGAGCATAAAGACCCCATTTACCATATGTGAGATACCCCTGGAGGGGTGGGAAGTATCTGGTAAGTGAGGGCACACCAGGGGAGAGCACGAGTGTTTCCACATCTACTTGTCACATTGAAATTTGGAAGAGCACCTATCATCACGTCTCTCACAGGCACCGGAATTTTGCACTAAGGAATAGAATATTTGCCTCATGCACATTGGTCTTTACATCCACTTTGTGGTTTTTACGGACCCCTTACGGACATTTGATACCAGCATTCTGTTTACACTTACCTTAAATTACAACAGTAGTAATATGGTCTAAATCCTCGCAATTTTATATACGCGACTTTACATCCACTTTATTTGTTTTTTCACCTCGGATAGATGATAACATCAAAATAATGCTCCTTACACATTTCT
Source organism: Glandirana rugosa (assembly GCA_018402905.1). Taxonomy (NCBI): domain Eukaryota; kingdom Metazoa; phylum Chordata; class Amphibia; order Anura; family Ranidae; genus Glandirana; species Glandirana rugosa. The sequence continues at coordinate 1,084,999 of BLSH010152934.1, forward strand.
AATATTCTCATATATATTTGTATACCCAGAAAAAACAGAATTTTTAAAATTTAAAATCTCACATTTTGCTTGACATCCACTTTATAAATATTTTACGGACTTTTTACGGACTTTTTATTATAACGATTTCTCATGTTTTGATTTATGGTATGAAACTGTGGTTAATTGCACATTGAATCAGCGAACTTTGCATTTATACTGACACTTTCTTGATATACATTTTACGGACTCTTTACGGACACCTCAGCACTGGTTGTAAGAGACACCTTTAATGAATTGAGTTTTTTTGCACTTGAAGCACTTTTAGCACAATTATACTATTTATATATAACACTAGCACTTTATTGGTTCAAAGAAAAAAGACAGCGCCATTCCCGTTTATTTTACTTATAATCTCACTGCTTCCTCTAGTAGGAAGCTACCGGAAGGCTGCAGTCTTTACATATCTAGAGTCCTCGCGCAGGGATTACTGTACTTATATAATGAATGTATTATACAGTACAGTTATACACTCTCGTTAAATAGAGACAGACTAATTAGGTAACTGACTAACACTTCCACCTAGCTGTAGCTCTTTTATTTTTATCTTTTTTATTTTTTTTATCATCTTGGTAACGAGAAAAGGCTAACTACCATGATTATGGCTGCCATCCATTCTAGGAAAAGTACTGTCGTTTACTACGTACTTTTGATATGTGGACACACTTTTAGAAACATGGTACTGTATATCTTCACATGATGGACCAGCTAGACACTACTGATTTAAAGACCTTAAAGTTGTATACCCTAAAATATAATGTTTACCTACAGGTAAGCCTATAATAAGGCTTACCTGTAGGTAAAATGAATATCTCCTGAACCTGTATGATTTAGGAGATATTCTCCTTGCATGTGGCGCATGTGCAGTGATGTCCCAACGAAGGCCTGGCGCATAGCTCCGGACCTTGCCGGAAACCCTGCCAGAAAGAAGGACGAGAGGGAGTGACGTCTCGCAGCTCCAGCCACTCACAGCGCCAGAGCCGCGAACCCGGAAAGATCCCCCGAGTGAAGATGTCTGCTCCCTCTGCGGGCACCGTGCAGCCGCGACAGAGCTTTATTCTGAGGTATGTATTGCATAATGAGCTAGTATGCAGTGCATACTAGCTCATTATGCCTTTGCCTTACAGGTTTTTTTTTTTTTTAAACGAGTATACACCCGCTTTAACTTGCATATGTTCTACTGTTTTTATTATTAAGCAAATTGTCTACATTAAATGATAAGCACAAATAATAGTGGACTGTTTATAAAATATAGAGTTTAACCACTTGCCGTCATTATACGGCGGCAGGTCGGCATGTTCCCGCAAAATGACGTATTGGTACGTTGGCCCTTTAAATAGCTATAGCAGGCACGCATGTGTGCTTCACGGCCGGGAAGCTGATGCGCTTAGCCGGTGACCGCGATGTCTGCCGACCACCCGCGATAATCTTGGAGGTGAAGATGCTGGATGTGGAGGTCCTGGACTGGTGTGGTTACACGTGGCCTGCGGTTGTGAGGCCGGTTGGATGTACTGTCAAATTCTCTGAAACACCTTTGGAGAAGGCTTATGGTAGAGAAATGAACATTCAATTCAAGGGCAACAGCTCTGGTGGACATTCCTGCAGTCAGCATGCCAATTGCACGCTCCCTCAAAACTTGCGAAATCTGTGGCATTGTGCTGTGTGATAAAACTGCACATTTTAGAGTGGCCTTTTATTGTGGTCAGCCTAAGGCACACCTGTGCAATAATCATGTTGTCTAATCAGCATTTTGATATGCCACACCTGTGAGGTGGATGGATTATCTTGGCAAAGGAAAAGTGCTCACTAACACAGATTTAGACAGATTTGTGAACAATATATGAGAGAAATAGGCCTTTTTTGCACATAGAAAAAGTCGTCGATTTTTAAGTTCAGCTCATGATAAATAGGGGCAAACACAAAAGTGTTGCGTTTATAATTTTGCTCAGTGTATATATATATATATATATATATATAAATATATATATATGTTGGAATATTTTCTTTTAATAACCTCGTTTATGCTTTTTTGCAGCCTGGCTTTCTCTATCAGAAGGGACTGGTAAAGATTCAGATTATTAGTTATTTTATTAGTGGAACTGGCTTTGGTGTTAATATTTCCTGTATATTCGACTACTGCAATGTTGTGATTTAGATAATAGATTTATGTTAGCAAAGGAGTCCGTAAGTTACATATATAGCAAAAATCAACAGCAAATAGTAAACTGTGTATCAGTAGACATTAAAAAATAAAGAGTATATACTGTAGAATTTCCACTGTTGCTTTCCAAACATCTGCAACATATCTTATCTATTCAATCACACTGGTTTCTGCCTGCGATCCACTGTCAAATGTAGGATCATAAACCACATATCTTTATCTGGCCATGTATTTCTCTGCCTTGAGATCCTCTGTTCAATGTCTGATACAGTTGCAATTACTTTAATTACAGAACTTGAGGGACTTTTCAAGTCTAGTGAATTGAATGTAACCTGTGTGTATTTGCATAATAATAATATTAATAATAATAAAAGCCATACAAGTACCGACAACTCAGCTAGGAGTGATATTATTAGTATTTTCATCCACAGCCAAGTTCAGGTCTGCTTTACAATCTACTGTTCCACAATTTAATAACATTTCTCTTTTTAATTACTTTACTGTTATCTAAAAACTGAATACTGTTAAAAAATACTAAGCAAGAATATTACAGATGTGGACAAAATGGTAATATGGATACACCTATATGATGAGAAAATCATATTGCCTCTCCATTAATTGAAAGTCTGTAGTATTTCAGGAGAATTACAATAGGTGTATTTCTTTGCAAATATTGTCTGATAAAAAAGTAATTATGGTGTTATGCCTATTTCCTTCCTGTGTTTATTTCACAGTGTTGGCACTAAATGCAAGGAGCTGTTGCTGCCACACACACTTGTATGTAATAACTCTGTAAATGCTAAAAGGGCTAGGATGGTGGCTTGCTTAGCTGTAATAGATTGGAGGGTTTCGTTCTGCTTTATGTGTAGCATAAAAGCAGATTGTAGCAGTTACTTTAGTATAATTCCAATAGTTGAGGTGTTGGAGGTCTAAGTCCCATGCTAAAATCTTTATGCCACTTTGCTTTAAAATGTTATTGGTTACATACCATATTTTCAGATTAACCAATACCATAGTATGGTTTGTTCATTATGGTACTCATCCCCACTGATAAATAAAGTACAGTATTACTTTTACATAAATAAAGTCGCGATATGACTCTAATACAAGGATTCAGAAATATCAGAAAGTACCCTTAGATATCTTCATGTGCTACTTAGGAGCTATGAAAGTGGGGCCTCTCTTGGAGAAATAATACTGTCTTTAAGGCCTATTTCACACAGGGTAATCTGATCCGTGACCCATGCAGGGCATGTTTTAAAGCCACAGGGATGCACAGGTGTTTCATGAATCCCCATGCTGGCAATCCCATGAATGTCTTTTGGGATGCAGAGACTGTATGGACACAGCCGCTGCTCCCAATTTGACATCCATGCAGGTAAGGATACACAGCCCTAACTCACTTAGGGCAAGTTCAGGGACACACACCTGCACCCACACAGATGTCATATTGGGAAAAGTGGCTGTGTCTATGCAGAGGCTGTGTGACAACAGACATGAAACTGACTGCACGTGCAGGGATGCATGGGACACCTGTGCATCCTTGTGCGGGTAAACATGACCCTGCATGGGGCATGGATCAAATCTCCCCATGTGAAAGAGGCCTAATTCCTTTAGGTCTAACTGTGAGATGTGCAGACAGATAGACATTGTATTAACTACCCCCATTTTCAAAGTCTTATCTCCACTTTGCTGTTATAGTAGGTGTGCAGGGTGTCTGAATATACAATCTAATAAGCATTAGAAAAGACCCTTGGAGCTGAACAGATACCCTCCTTTTTTCTCTGTGGTACAAGTCTATGTGAGGACACCTGTGCTGAGGGGTGTACCTGTTACACCGTTTCACTCAAAGAAAAATGTATTTCAAGACATTTCCAAACAAAAATCCATCACATCTGAAGGCACAGGATTATAAAGAAATATTGACCAGTGCTGCCAATCTCATTCAATGGCCAAGAGGTGCAGAATTAATTGCCCCAAGGTTTGAGTTTGCTGGGATGCTCATGAAGATATCTGCAATCAAGTTATTCTATCAATTTATTGATTTTGAAGTAATGAAGAAAATGATAACTAAATCAGTTCATTATATGCCAGGTTGTATTTATGTGGAAACAGTAAAGATTTACAAGGTCGGCAAGAGACAACTTTTCCCCACACTGCTGAATGGTGATCTGATAGGAATGGCACCCTGATGTCCGAAGGTAAACCAACACTTCTAGGAATGTCAATCTCCTGGACCCCTCACAGATCTTGCTGGTTCCTCCTGCTGATTCCATATCACTGCTGTGTCCCATAAGGACATGGAAGTCAGCAGGAGGAAACACTGAGCACTGCAGAGGCACCAAAAGATTGATACTTCTGAAAGTACTGGTTTCCAGGGGACTTCAGGGAGCCATTTCTCTGGATCAGACCTATATTCTGAAGCACCAGTGGACAAAAAGGCATAGACAATACACTCTACTTTTACAGGTTATGTGTTTTTGCAGAGTATAAATTCATGACAGGATTTCCCAATGGATAGGCCAAGCAGTAATGAAAAGGTAAGTACTGGATATGCAGGGTGAAGGCCAGGCATTAAATTAACCCCCCTGTTTTTGCCCTGCATTGACTACCCTTAAGCTTAAAGTGGATGTAAACCCCATTCATGAAATCTGACCTGGGCACATACAGTATCTCTCACAGGGAGTACACCCCTCACATTTTTGTAAATATTTTATTATATCTTTTCATGTGACAACACTGAAGAAATGACACTTTGCTACAAAGTAACTCAACACACAGCCATTAATGTCTAAACCGCTGGCAACAAAAGTGAGTATACCCATAAGTGAAAATGTCCAAATTGGGCCCGATTAACCATTTTCCCTCCCCGGGTGTCTCGTTAGTGTTACAAGGTCTCAGGTGTGGATGGGGAGCAGGTGTGTTCAATTTGGTGTTATCACTCTTACTCGCTCATACTGGTCACTGGAAGTTCAACATGGCACCCCATGGCAAAGAACTCTCTAAAGATCTGAAAAAAAGAATTGCTCTACATAAAGATGGCCTAGGCCATAAGAAGATTGCCAAGACCCTGGAACTGAGAGACAGCACGGTGGCCAAAACCATACAGTGGTTTAACAGGACAGATACCACTCAGAACAGGCCTTGCAATGGTCAACCAAAGAAGTTGAGTGCATCTGCTCAGCGTCTTATCCAGCGGTTGTCTTTAGGAAATAGATATATGAGTGCTGCTAGCATTGCTGCAGGGGTTGAAGGTGTAGGGGTCAGCCTGACAGTGCTCAGACCATACGCCGCACACTGCATCTAATTGGTCTGCATGGCTGTCATGCCAGAAGGAAGCCTCTTCTAAAGATGATCCACAAGAAAGCCCGCAAGCAGTTTGCTGAAGACAAGTAGGCTAAGGACATGGATTACTGGAACTATGTCCTGTGGTCTGATGAGACCAAGATAAACTTATTTGATTCAGATGGTGTCAAGCGTGTGTGGCGGCAACCAGGTGAGGAGTACAAAGACAAGTATGTCTTGCCTACAGTCAAGCATGGTGGTGGAAGTGTCATGGTCAGGGGCTGCATGAGTGCTGCTGGCACTGGGGAGCTACAGTTCATTGAGGGAACCATGAATGCTAACATGTACTGTGACATACTGAAGCAGAGCATTATCCCCTCCCTTCGGAGACTGACCGCAGGGTAGTATTCCAACATGATAACGACCTCAAGCACACCTCCAAGACAACCACTGCCTTGCTAAAGAAGCTGAGGGTAAAGGTGATGGACTGGGCAAGCATGTCTCCAGACCTAAACCCTATTGGGCATCTGTGGGGCATCCACAAACGGAAGGTGGAGGAGTGCAAGGTCTCTAACATCCACCAGCTCCGTGATGTCATCATGGAAGAGAGGAAGAGGACTCCAGTGGCAATCTGTGAAGCTCTGGTGAACTCCATGCCTAAAAGGGTTAAGGCAGTGCTGGAAAATAATGGCAGCCACACAAAATATTAACACTTTGGACCCAATTTGGACATTTTCACTTAGGGGTGTACTCACTTTTGTTGCCAGCGGTTTAGAAATGAATGACTGTATGTTGAGTTATTTTGAGGGGACAGCAAATATACACTGTTGTACAAGCTGTACACTCACTACTTTACATCGTAGCAAAGTGTCATTTTTTCAGTGTTGTCACATGGAAAGATTTAATAAAATATTTACAAAAATGTGAGGGTGTACTCACTTTTGTGAGATATTGTGCATGTAAAACTTATGTATGGAGATTTGTTTCATCTCTGTGTATCATCTGAGGCTGTTCACTTCACTGGGTATAGGAGAGGTTTTACATCCACTTTAACACTAACCCACACTCAACAATAATTAACCCCTATTCTTAATATTCATTTTGTCCTGTGCTGAATAAGTTGATCTGAACTATTCAATACATATAACTGCCCAGAGAATAGCTGGTTTAATGCTGAACATGTAAAACTTTCAACTGAATTTAGGATAATTTTCCAGTGATTTATTCATAGTAACATCTATCACTTGTGTGTACTTTGTCTTTAAAAAAGCTTACCACAGTATGTAATATCCACTGGTATCTTACATATTTACTGTATATTCAACAAACATCTATTCTTCTTTTGGTGAAGTTCCAGAACCATGCATTAATATACTGTCACTGAGAATGAATGCTCATTTTAAATTAAGTTTGGAATTCCTTCTTGTGTGATAGAACAGTTCAGAGATTTGTCAGTCCATGTAACCATTGTGTGATAGCTATGCTTTGAATGAGATAATTGCTTACTCAGGAGTACTGCTATGTCTTATTTATTGAATTAAGTCTGTTGAATGCTGTCGCTCTCAGAGCAAAGTTGTGTCTACTGGGAGCACTCCGGTGTATTATTTATGTTGCAATAATGTCTGATGAATTTAAAAAACAGCATCCTGCCTCCTTATTTTAGACTTGTTTGCGGACTTCCTGTAGATTAGATGTTAAATCAATTTATTCACTCTACTGGCCTACACAAAAAAACTAGATACACATTGTCCTTAGGAATAAGATGTTAATTTAGAATCTCACAAGAAAATGTGTGCTAGAAAAGATTTTTCATTTATTTTCATTTAATAGTTAACCTCTCAGGTTCATCACAATTCTGTCAAAATAGCACAACTCAGTTGTACAAACTAGTACACACACAAAAAATCATGTGTTGAAATACATTTATCATGTAAACCTGTAAAGTCTAACATTAGTAATACAGCATTAAGCTGCAATGCTGCATATACCTAGCAATTTGGTGACAATGTCTACATAAAGCCACCTTCCTTTACACAGACACTTCCACTTTGCCCTGAAAGGTCAAAGTGGAAGTCTAAAAAAATCAGGAACAAAAACTGTCTGTACAAATATAGTGTTTATCATATTGTCAATGCTTATAACAGTTAACATATGTGAAAGGATTCAAATAATTAGGACCTATGTGTTTCCATTCCCATTATTCATGTCATAACTGAGCAAAGATGATCCATGTAATAATAGGAACTGTCTTTTTTTATGCCATGATCACAGTGAAGCTGACCAGGAACACAGTGTGGAGCACCAGGAAAATTGCAAGAAAGCCAGATGAACTGCACAATGATACAATGAAAGAAAGAAGGGGTAAATGGCAAATGGTGACCAGGAAAGTATAGGGCTGACCAGGGAGAAATGTGGAGTGAACTGTGTCAGCATAAAGGTTCTCAGAAAATGACATCATTATTGCAACAACACAAATGATTTCAAAGGGCTGTTCCCGATGTGGAATAATGTCCCCCTGTCCCTCATTTTGATCTGATCTATATAGTTGTATTTAATATACACTTTTTATCTTTCAAAAAGTGTTTACCAGTGCTAAATCTTTCATTCAAAAACCAATATAAAGGAATGGTAGTGGTAAACAAGCACTTCTGAGTTTAACTAATCTTTTTTCTTCTTTGTATAATTCTCCTTTAAGGTGGCACGACAGGGGGTGTGTCCTATACCTACATACTTTTTTTTAATAGGTGTCCCTCATTCCCATTTCTAAAAGTTGGTAGGTATGGTAGAGCAGTTCAGTGGATGAAATTAGAAAAACATGGCTATATTTTCAAAATGTGAGAGAGGTGGGAAAACTAAATCTACCAACTGCTGAAGGCCTTTCGGGGGCAACTCTCCACTAACTCCCTGTAAGCACCCCTGGTTTGTGAGCTCTTTGTTTAGGAATTAGGTTTTAAAGAGTTTTACTTGTCTCTCTTTTTTCTACTTTCATATGTATGCTATGGATAGATGGTTTAAGGCTTTGTGCTATCTGTAGCATATGCTGAGTTATTTTCTCTGGCCATATGCTTCAGATTCAAAGGGCAATACTCATCTGCGCTTCCCAGAATATATTCTGCTTAAAGTGGTTGTAAGCCATGAAATTTGAACTAAGCATATATACAGTATCTCACAAAAGTCAGTACACCCCTCACACTTTGGTAAATATTTTATTCTATCTTTTCATGTGACAACACTGAAGAAATGGCACATTGCTACTTTGTAAAGTAGTGAGTGTACAGCTTGTATAGCAGTGTAACTTTGCTGTCCCCTCAAAATAACTCAACACACAGCCATTCATTTCTAAACCACTGGCAACCAAAGTGAGTACACCCCTAAGTGAAAATGTCCAAATTAGGCCCAGTTAGCCATATTCCCTCCCCGGTGTCATGTGACTCATTAGTGTTACAAGGTCTCAGGTGTGAATGGGGAGCGAGTGTTTTAAATTTGGTGTTATCGCTCTCACGCTCTCATACTGATCACTGAACATTCAAAATCGCACCTCATGGCAAAGAACTCTCTAAGGATCTGAAAAAAAGAATTGTTGCTCTACATAAAGATGGCCTAAGCTATAAGAAGTTTGTCAAGACCCAGAAACTGAGCTGCAGCACAGTGGCCAAGACCATACAGCCGTTTAACAGGACAGGTTCTACTCAGAACAGGTCTCACCATGGTCAACCAAAGAAGTTGAGTGCACGTGCTCAGCGTCATATCCAAAGGTTATCTTTGGGAAATAGACGTATGAGTGCTGTCAGCATTTCTGCAGAGGTTGAAGGGGTGGGGGGTCAGCATCAAATTGGTCTATATGGCTGTCATCCTAGAAGGAAGCCTCTTCTAAAGATGATGCACAAGAAAGCCCACAAACAGTTTGCTAAAGACAAGCAGACTAAGGACATGGATTACTGGAACCATGTCCTGTGGTCTGATGAGACCAAGATAAATTTATTTGGTTCAGATGGTGTCAAGTGTGTGTGGCGGCAACCAGGTGAGGAGTAGAAAGACAAGTGTGTCTTGCCTACAGTCAAGCATGGTGGTGGGGCTGCACAGCACTGGGGAGCTACAGTTCATTGGGGGAATCATGAATGCTAACATGTTCTGTGACATACCTAAGCAGAGCATAATCCCCTCCCTTCAGAGACTGGGCTGCAGGACAGTATTCCAGCATGATATCGACCCCAAACACACCTCCAAGACGACCACTGCCTTGCTAAAGAAGCTGAGGGTAAAGGTGATGGATTGGCCAAGCATGTCTCCAGACCTAAACCCTATTGAGCATCTGTGGGGCATCCTCAAACAGAAGGTGGAGGAGCGCAAGGTCTCTAACAATTACCAGTTTCGTGATCTTGTCATGGAGGAGTCAAAGAGGACTCTAGTGGCAACCTGTGAAGCTCTGGTGAACTCCATGCTCAAGAGGGGTAAGGCAGTGCTGGAAAATAATGGTGGCCACGCAAAATATTGACACGTTGGGCCCAATTTGGAAATTTTCACTCATGGGTGTACTCACTTTTGTTGCCAGCAGTTTAGACATTAATGGCTGTGTGTTGAGTTATTTTGAGGGGACAGCAAATTTACACTGTTATACAAGCTATACACTCACTACTTTACATTGTAGCAAAGTGTCATTTTTTCAGTGTTGTCACATGAAAAGATATAATAAAATATTTACAAAAATGTGAGGGATGTACTCACTTTTGTGGGATACTGTATCTGTAGTGTTTACTTGTCTCTCTCCAAAGTGTTGTTTCTCTGTGGGGCTCCGTTCCTCTGTTATCAGCTTCTATCTGTTGTCACCTCTGACAAGTTCTCCAACACATGAGAAAACATGAGCTAAAATTTAGGGCAGAGAGCTTAGAGGGAGATAAGCACTGAGCTTGTCTATTCAGAATACAGCTGTGCATGTTCGTTCGTTCCTCTGCCTATGTGGAGTGGTTGGGGGGGAGGTGTCCCTCTCCTCCAATTAGCTCTCACACAGTGTAAGTTCAGTCTCCCCACCCTTTCCTGTGTACTGCTGGCAGAAAAGGAAAGATTTTTAACACAATCTGCGCTTTTGAAAGGGTGTAGAAAGGGGAAGACATCAGACCTACAAGTAAAATGTATGTAGGGAGATTTGTTTTAACTCTGTGTATCATCTGAAGCTGTTCACTTCACTGGGTATATGTGAGGGTTTACAAACAATTTAAGTGCTTGAGGCACCAATCGCTGTCCTTTCCCACTGTTGGTTTATGGTGCTGTGCTTGGTGCCTTTGGTAAACAATTTATGTGTGGATGATGCTCTTCTTAAAGATCACCTTTAATTTACATGTTCATGCATTTCGTGGCCAGATGTGGCTGGCCGACACCTTTTTTTTCTTTCTGTATATGTTGGTTTTAATTTCAATAAAAAAATGTATTGAAAAAAAATGTCCATGGCTTATCAAGATACTTTTTACTAATCGATATACAGCTGTCACATGACACAGATCTTTCCCAGCCTGTCTGCAGGGAAACATAAGCAGTAGGAGCTTCTAGTCCTCTGCTGCTGGACACATGTTCAAAATATAAAAAAAAACAGCCTATGGAATACAGAGTAAAAATAAATAATTAATATCAATAAACTATTTAAAATTGCCATACAAATATATATTTGAAATCAAATCTTTATTATTGTTTAGAAATAACATGATGTGGGTGGATTTCTGCCAGTCACAGGCTGTGTCACGCCCCTCCATCCTGTGACTTAGAATAAGAGGGAGGTGAAGCCTCCATTATTCTACATGTAATATCCCACCCCTGATAAGTGGGCATGGAGGAGGGAGGGAGTGGGCTGTCATTTACCACTGTGTATACACCCTCATGTGTGACTAGAGCCACATGGGCTACTCAGATGTGATCAGGGAGGAAATGCTCAGCATAGAAACTCACTGAAAACTTAGCATGTGCACAGTTGTCACCACAGATGCAAATTCCTTAGCTGAATTGGGGACATGAACAGAAGGTGGAGATAGAGAGCAGCAGGCTCAAGCAGGTTTTTTTTGCAGAATGCAGAAAATGAATCTCATAGTGATGGAGTGAGTATGAACAGCATGTAATACACCATTTATTGATAGTTTTTTATGATGTTGGTTTAGTGACACTCTAAAATATACAAAATATAGAAAATAAAATCAGACTTGCAAGACAATACCAACAAAAGCTTACTAGTCTCAAAAAAGATAGTGTACATGTTACTAAGTTTATAGGTAATAAAGTTATAACTAGAGTTGAGCGAACCTCTGGAAGTTCGGGTTCTGCTGGTCCGTCTGAACTTCGGGACAAAGTCCGGGTCCGGAACCCGAACGATCGCACGGACAACGAACCCCATTGAAATCAATGGGGACCCGAACTTTTAGGCACAAAAATGGCTGTAACAAAGTCCTGGAAAGCCCTAGAGGGCTGCAAAAGGAAGTAAAATGGGGGTAAGGGTAGGGCAAGTGCCCTACAAAAAAAGGGGACAGGGAAATAACTTTAAATATTAAAAAAAAAATAAAAACATAAAAAAAGCAAAAATGGAGGTGAATGTGGATCATCTTCAAACTGTGTCTGAAAAATATTAATTAACGGTAGAAGCCATATAACTGTTCTAAAATCATCTTCAAACTAGGGCAAGTGCCCTACAAATAAATGGGGATAGGGAAAATAAATTAAAATCAAGTAAAAAAACGGGAAGGGGAGTGGATGTGGAGTAGGAGCCTAGAGGTTGACT
>BLSH010152934.1:1097250-1119351 GCA_018402905.1 Glandirana rugosa
TTATAAAATTAACAAATTTTCAAAATTTTATCTCTATCTAACTTTCTTGTTCTATTCTGAATTGTTATATTTTGATGCGATACAGGTATGTCTTAATTTTCCTAAACTCCGTCGCTATCCCTGATCTATAAGTAATACCCGTCTGGACAGACATTTGGTAGTTTATAAGTTATGAGATTCCATCGACCCTAGGGATCTCTATTTTTTTTGTGACGACGTCGGGATACCTCCAGTCCGTCACGGAAAGTAATGTCTCTTTTTTCAGTATTCATAATAATACGATGCCTATGTCTGTGTACATTATGACAAAACATTCATCCTTCGTCTTGTTCAGAACGTAAAGTCACTACCCCGGACCGAACCCGAACGATTTTTGAAATGTCCGGGTCCGTGCCACGGACACCTGAAAGTTCGGTACGGACCCGAACGTTACAGTCCGGGTTCGCTCAACACTAGTTATAACCAAATCAATAGACATATCACTGAAATGCAAGACTTGTTCTGCTTCCTACTTACAAAACAGTATTACATGTGTCTGTATCCGTAGCATAATAATACTTATGACTTTTTTCTCTGTAATGAAAGGCACTGCCTGACCTCCATAGGGCTGCAGCAGTGTTTTTTTTATCTCTAGGGATCCCAGCTACCTTAGAGTATTGAATATTTGATGGTTTACAGACAGGTCTGCCCATAATGAATATCTAGTCCCTATCGCTGCCTCAAATCCTTTTAATTCTGTATGGACATAGCGTAGTTTTATATTGTTAAGTCTTATCTTGTTCTTTCAATCTATCTCTATTTTAAAACTTTTAAACAATTAAAATATTGCTTCCTTGTAAAAGTGACTTTCAATCTTTGAACCTCTGGAGGCTGCAGTCCAAACCTTGGCTGCAGCTCATCCACTGATACAAATACTTACACCTCAGGAGACTGGAGATTCATCAACACACACTGGAGTCATCTTCATGCTCAGGACTTATCTCCAGAGCCTTTCATATTTTTTACACTTAAATTTGAAAGCACAAAAGCGCTACAGTGGATGGGTATCTTCCTCTAACAAGCAGGCTTAAGGAGACCCAACACAGAGAAACCAGCTCCAGTAAGGTCTCTAATCCATACTCAACTTGAATGTAAGTGCATAAAAAAGATAACTGGAAAAAAGAAAGACTGGTCATACCTGATAAGTTACAATAATTTGAAAACAGACTATATGACTGTTTTCCAACCAACTTGCACATCTCCTGCTGTTTTTATAAAGCTTCCAAGAGAGCATGTACCAACAGGCCCATTTTCAGCATTATCAATAGTGAACAACTTGGAGTTCTATTTCCATGCAATGATCACCTCTTGATCTTTTTACTTGTTATACTTTTTTTTGGTATAAACTGTCAGATTGCTGCACATCTGCACTGAAACTGTCTGACAATACTGATAGATACTGATACTGATGATACATGATGGATAAAAAGCTGTCTATAAGTAGCTTATTGGAGGTTTGTAATTTCATTTGTAAATATATCCCAGGGGACACAAAATACACTAAAAAAAGAAAGCCATTCACTTCATACATTTAATGAGTGGTCTACTAAAACATTGTATATGAAAAATAACGTATTTGCAGTTATTTCTAAAAGAGTATTACGCATTTTGTTTTGTCACTTGTCATTGGGGTTGATGTACTAAAACTGGAGAGTGCAAAATTTTGTGCAGCTGTGCGTGGTAGCTAATCAGCTTCTACCTTCAGCTTGTTCACTTAAGCTTGGACAAAAAACCTGGAAGCTGATTGGTTTCTATGCAGAGCTTCACCAGATTTTACACCTTCCAGCTTTAGTAAATCAACCCCATTGTTTCACAATTTTTACAATGCTTTTTGCTAATGTTTTACTCACCCCTGCTCCTCCATCATTTCCTGCAGCTCCATACACTTTAGTTCTACTCGTCTCTTCCGCTCATGGTCTAGGATCTCTCTGTGGGCTTTCTTGACGAGATGAGGTTCGGTGGCTCTTGCTTCTTCATCAGGTCTATGCCACGTGCCTGAAGCAGTGGGCTGAGAGAAGCCATTGGCAGTATCCTGTGGAGATGGAATCCTGGTACCATTGTTGCACACAGACATTGCAGTGCTGTCTTTCTGTTCTTTTTCTTCCTGTAAAAAATGTAAACAGACTCATTTGAGCTAACTTGAATTCCTTATCTCTTCCACACCTTTGAAATAAGAATGGCAAAAGGAAATAGTCCCTGTGCTCTGAGCCGCTCTGTTAAATTAAAACTGACGGCTTAATGGGGAAAGAGCTGTACTAATCTGCTTTTCTGCAAGACAGGGACCAGCACTGCCAACCAAGCAGTACTAGAAACATTATGAAAGCTTCCATTGTAGACAGAGAAGTCAATTCTCATATATTAGAGATTTCGGAGCGCTGACCACGCGTAACACAACGCAAGGAGAGATTGCCTTGCACCCCTGTGGGAACAAATTGTAACAGCTAATTGGAAAAGAAGCATGGGCAGTGTTAGAAGCTATTATGCACATTGTAATGTAATTACAGACACTCTTTAGGTGTACTGTTGATAGTAAGCCACCAATAAATGTATTATTAAACAGCACAGCCAACATTCATTTTCTTTCCTGAACATAAGCAAAATATAAACAAATGAATTCATATTTTGTGAGAAAAGAGCTGGATTACAAAAATGATAAAAAGTGCTTTATATTTGAAAATCATTTTAACTCCTGGATAATATACAAACAAAAGCATGTGAAATTCAAGTACTTAGAGGATTGGAGCCAAATCATCAGCATGATAGCCAGGCAGCTAGCATTATAGAAGGAGAGGTCAAAAAGAGCAGTCCCCTTTTATCTGCCAAAGCAAGTTTCTCTTGATCTCAAGCATTGGGAAAATCAGATGTGTGCTTTCAAATAATTACATACTTTAAATACTTTTTAAATGCATTCACCTCCAGTGCATTGACTGGGATAAGCACTTACGTTGTGAGGCAGATTGTTAAAAAGCCCTAGTCAATTTAGAAAAGATCTTCACGCAAAAGCTCAGCTTAGCTCTGCTGCGAAAGGACAACGAATGCTCCACATACATTTGATCAATGAAGCATGCTATGATGCTGGAGGTGAGCATCCAATAGTTGGAGAGCCCTATCAACAGGACAGGATGATGCACAGCTAGCTATGCGAGTGTTTCATGCCAGGCTTCTGTGGGTGTGTGAATGACCTTACATGGATTATTCAAAAATTCTAAAGCTCCACTGTTTTGTTATTTTTTTTACCTACTGCATAGGCAGTTTTACTGCAAAGGTGAACTCTTTAAATATATTTATATTTCTCAAACTTATGGTCGGTCCTGGCCAATATTGCTTCTTCTTTTCCTTTAATCTGCTACATGTGTTAAAATCTATCTATCCAATCTGTTGATTTCACCAACTGAATGCAGCACAAATTGTCCTACCAAAAAAATTTATAAATTATTTAAGCCTGACTGATTTGGTCTCAAAACAAAGTAATTGATACGACTCTCACTAAAAAAGTAAGGAGTCTACTGAAGTCAACTAGAACATGCTTCTCCTGGAGCAAAAAAGCAATTCAACTAGTAGAAAATTATATTTACAGCCTTCTTATAGTCCTCCAGGAGAATGCAAGATTGGATTTGAGTTGTAGATATCGGATAAGTACTTCTTATATTCCAATAATTAAAAATGGGCCTCTCAGAAAAAATAATGCTTTAATCTATGATTAAAATTAGTATTTTATCTATGATACTAAAAGTCTAACTCCAGGCATTTATAATAATTCACCTTGCCTCACACCCCAGCTGATGCAAAAGATAATGTAAGTTATGATGATCTAATAGAGGGGAAAGTTTTCTTAACCGATGGTCCTAAAGTCTTCTTTCCTGCCAATTCCCACTGTAACAGCCAGTCACCCAAGACCCAGATAGTCTCTGGCTAGTCTTGATAATGTCTCTCATGCAGGAATAACCAAAACTGGTCCTGCATTGTATGTGATGATGCAGGAATACCCACTCACCCTGACCCTGAAGAAGTTCACGCTACTTGTGAATGAAACGCATCAGTTTCCCTGCAGCTACACCACCCCATCCTCACCCAAACACCAATGTCTGGTCCCCATGGACAACTCTGTCTATGATTGGAACACCCCAGAGGAGACGATTCTAGTTTGACTTCCTGCCCAGGATTGACGTTTACCTGTCACCACATACTCTCCATCTTCCCCTTTACCCCTTGCAGCTAAGAAGACTTGTCCCATTGTAGCCGCAGTACCTGAGAGCTCAGCTGAGCTGAAGGAGTTGAAGGGACTAACAGGTAGCCTCGTGCACATTGAGGCTACGACTGGAACACAGATGATGACACACACGCCCACTGGTGTGCAGTGCAGCAGCAGACGGATTCCAATCAACAGAAGACGAGACTGAACCAGCTCCCCCAGTGCAGTCCTTGCGTGCAAACCCCTGCAGCCTGGGATATTGTGAGCCGACCATCGGTGCACTCCATCTAGTTAGCACTGTGACACACTGCCCATAAACTGTGAGTAACCTGGCCATACTCCCTAAGTGGAGTGGCATTATCTGGATTAGCAAAATTCCCTTCATATCATGGAGCGGGCACACGGTTTACACTGACTTGAGCTCACTGAAGTTCACTGCCTCTTCACCTGCCTCTGTGAATAGTGTTCCATTTACTTTCATTATAAATCCACTGTGACTGGGATATCAGCTTTCACTCATTGTGGACTGCTCAGGAGGACATTGTTTTGTGTATAATTTTTCACATTGTATTTTTTAGTTTGATGGATCTGGGTAAATAGAGACGACAGAAGTCATAAGCTTACATGTATGGCTGCCAGTGCTGACATTGCTGAAGTTTCCTGTCAATGGCTCTCACCTGATCCCAAACTTTGATATTTATTTCACTAATTTTCATTATCTTAGATGTCCGCCTATATACATGCTAAGTGTGAATAAACCCGGGGTGTGTATGTGTTAAGTGGAAACATTGTCCTTTTTAATGTTTTATATGTGTAGCTTGTTCACTTTTGATACTATTTTTGCAACTTAATAAAGTATTTTTTCAAGCCAGGAGGAAACCGCTGCTTGCCCTATCCCATCCCCCTTAGAACTCCTTGGGGTTCTTTTCCCCCTTTTTTTCTTTGAGAAATACCCACTCAGCATGCAAGAGCAGAAGAATGGACCTCCGATTGCCAATGGACTGGGTTGTGAACAGAGTACTGCTCTATATCAGATTATCCCTAATGTAAAAAAAAAATGTAAGATGTGGGTGGGGGTAAAAAAAAAAAAAAAAAGTTAATTTATGCCTGGAGTTCCACCACTTTAACTGACATGAATACATGTAGAGTTTATATACATATTTTGATATATAAATACATTTTGAATTATACAAAAATATGAATACAAATCAGAACAATGCTTCATGATATGCTAGACAGAGGGACAAAACACAGTCTTATACACTAAAATATATTGTAGATAATTGTTTTATTATATAATTTTCATGGTCTACTAATTTGAATAAAATAATCATAAAATGTGATTTGAAGAAATGATTAGGTGGACACAGGATAAATGCAATAAATTGCTTCTCTGACTTTTCTACTTTCTAGAGCATGGGCAAGAGAAAGCAATATGAGTGTCCCCAAATGCTGCTCCTTCAAAAATGCAATTACCATTGCCATGGAAACAGTCTCTGACTGACCTAAACCATGGGCTGTGATGTCAGATCCAATACTAGCAATGTTCCCTAGGGATATCCAGATCTGTGTTCTTCTCTTTCCTGAAATTCTTAACCTATTGAAAGCTCTGAGAATGCTCATTAAGTAATATACAGAGAACTGAGATGGTTACACACCACAAGTTACATTTTCTGTTCCTAATTTTATTGTTATTGAACCTTTTACAGCTGCAAAAGCTGAGCAAATAAAATACCACAAACTAAGAAGGAATGCATTTATTTATAACCAAAAAATATATATATATGCTAAATATATACTATTATCAGCACACAATGAAGAATAGTGTAACATGTGAATGGTTCAAACAGTAAGCCAGCCACAAACAGTTCTTGCTGAAATAGACAAGATTAGAACCATGTATGGGCAGGCTGAATGTACCCAAGTTGATCAATCAGCTTGGGCACAACCAGCCTGCCAGATTTTACGTGTAATTTTTGCTAGTGGCTGTAATAGCTGCTAGCAATAACAACTATGCTCTCCTGGCAGGGGCGGCTTTCCCAGCCCCCCTGCCAGGAGAACACAATGGCTTTGTGGGAGGGATTCCCCTGTCAACACTGTCAACCTGTGGCTGCAGGAAAAAATTCACTCTGCCTATGGCTGGCCTTATCTGAAAAAACAATCTAATGTGAGGAGAAAATCACTGTTTAATTACCACCTTCCTTTTGCTCCCCCATAGCTCCATTTGGATTACAAAAATGATAAAAAGTGCTTTATATTTGAAAATCATTTTAACTCCTGGATAATATACAAACAAAAGCATGTGAAATTCAAGTACTTAGAGGATTGGAGCCAAATCATCAGCATGAGGAAGCTACTGTTATAGAAGGAGAGGTCAAAAAGAGCAGTAGATTGTTAAAAAGCCCTAGTCTATTTAGCAAAGATCTTCACGCAAAAGCTCAGCTTAGCTCTGCTGCGGAAGGACAACGAATGCTCCACATACATTTGATCAATGAAGCATGCTATGAGGCTGGAGGTGAGCATCCAATGGTTGGAGAGCCCTATCAACAGGACAGGACGATGCACAGCTAGCTATGCGAGTGTTTCATGCCAGGCTTCTGTGGGTGAGTGAATGACCTTACATGGATTATTATTCAAAAATTCTAATTTTTTTTTTACTTACTGGAGCACCTTAACTGCATAGGCAGTTTTACTGCAAAGGTGAACTCTTTAAATATATTTATATTTCTCAATTTATGATCAGTCCTGGCCAATATTGCTTCTTCTTTTTCTTTAATCTGCTACATGTGTTAAAATCTATCTAACCAATCTGTTGATTTCACCAACTGAATGCAGCACAAATTGTCCTGCCAACGGTAAATTATTTAAGTATGACTGATTTGGTCTCAACACACAAAGTAATTGATACGACTCTCACTAAAAAAGTAAGGCGTCTACTGAAGTCATCTAGAACATGCTTCTCCTGGTTAAAAAAACAATTCAACTAGTAGAAAATTATATTTACAGCCTTCTCATAGTCCTCCAGGAGAATGCAAGATTGGATTTGAGCTGTAGATATCGGATAAGTCCTTCTTATATTCCAATAATTAAAAATGGGCCTCTCAGAAAAAATAATGCTTTAGTCTCTGATTAAAATTAGTATTTTATCTATGATACTAAAAGTCTAACTCCAGGCATTTATAATAATTCCCCTTGTCTCACACCCCAGCTGATGCACAAGATAATGTAAGTTATGATGATCTAATAGAGGGGAAAGTTTTTTTTAACCAATGGTCCTAAAGTCTTCTTTCCTACCAATTCCCACAGTAACAACCAATCACCCAAGACCCAGATAGTCATTTGGTACATGGAGCATATGACTCAAGTCCCTTCCTATTACAGTGGAGCAAGGAGAGAGTCCTCAGTCCTATGTAAGCTATAAGTTGGGAATGACAGCTTACATGGGGCTTCCTCTTTTACTCCTGGCAGCTATGTAGAGCAGCAGGAAAATTAAGGTAAGGAGGGGCTCTGTAGTGAAGACGTAAATTAAAAAAACCTTTTGCTGTGCCCTGTACAGGTAAATCAAGGTAGGCAAGTCGGCAATGAGCTCTCTAGCTGCATGTGCTGTGAATCTATTCATCCTCAAAGATCAGCACAGAGACTCTGCAGTCAGGACTCTAACAGTTTAGAAATACCTTCTGTGTAATTACTTAGAGGACTGTCAGGCTGCAAAGATTCTGTTTCCAAAGCAGATAAAGAGAAAGGAATTTTGATTCAGTGAATTTTGAAGGTGAATATCTCCAAAATGCCTATAGCTACAGAGGAAAGTGCTTTAAAGTGCCTTTAATGCTTGTTCAGAATTTGTAAACGTTTGTATGTGCATAGTCTGGGCACAGGTTCACTTTAATGCTCAACTGCAGAAATAAGTTCTAATGCAGTTATGTTTCTCATAAAACTGTTAAAAGCACTGTAAATACAATATTTATAAGAATGGTTAGAGTCACTGACCTGAATCAAATAAGACGCCAGTGATGTTGAAACTCCTGACCTATATATTTGATCTGGGTCAATGACTAACTAAAAATGAAGCTGAGCCGCAATGGAAGCCCCTATCCCATAGGAATGTTTAGGCCTTAACTATAACAATGACTTCATGTTTGAATCACCTGTGATGGTAACAGGCGTGCATAAAGAAAGTTTAAGCCCTAAATAATCTAATATTTAGGAATGACAAGTAATCACTGGTATATCATATATTACATGATACACCAACTTCAAATAAAATCATTCATTATTACTGACCAGTCAGTGCAAAAAGACATCTTCTTCCTCCTTTTGAAAGCAAATTTCACTTTGAAGAATCATTCATGTAAATGAATCTGCACAAAATGCTTCATACTCAGTTCTGCATTATAGCATCAACGATTTACAACATCTGCCATTTTTGTAAAATAATTGAAGGCCTCTGTTCCACACCCTTAATAGTCAGATTACCAAAACAGTGGACTTTATGGTGATTAACCACTTCAGATCCGCGCTGTAGCCGATTGACGGCTACAGCGCGGATCTGAAACGCCAAGAGGCCGTCAATAAACGTCCTCCCCTTTTGCTCGTACTGGGCGCGTTCTTGCCGCCGCTGAAGACCCGCGATTCCTGCACAGAGAGCCAGTGAGGGGGAGCATGACAGATCTACTGATCCCTGTGATCGGGATCAGTTAAATCGGTTATGTCCCTGTCAGCCCCGCCCCCACACAGATAGAACACATACAGGGAACACATTTAACCCCTTCAATGCCTCTTTAATGTTAACCCCTTCCCTGCCAATGACATTTAAATAGTAATCAGTGTCTATTTTTAGATCTGATCGCTGTATAAATGTCATTGGTCCCAAAAAAGTGTCAAAAACATCAGACATGTCTGTTGCAATATCGCAGTCCCGATAAAAATCGCAGATTGCCGCCATTAATAGTAAAAAAAAAAATAATAAAAACACCATAAACCATTGTTTGTAGGCGCTATAACTTTTGCGCAACCCAATCAAAATACGCTTATTTATTTTTACCAAAAATATGTAGAAGAATATATATATATATATAGGTCTAAACTGATGAATAAATTTGTTTTTTTATTTTTTATTTTTGGATATTTATTATAGCAAAAAGTAAAAAATATTGTTCTTTTTTCAAAATTGTCGCTCTTTGTTTGTTTATAGCGCAAAATATAAAAACCGCAGAGGTGATCAAATACCACCAAAAGAAAGCTCTATTTGTGGGAAAAAGGGACGCCAATTTTGTGTGACAGCACTGAAAACTGAAAATTGGTCCGGGCAGGAGGGGGGTTTAAGTGCCCAGTAAGCAAGTGGTTAAAGAAAATCTAGACATAATCAAGTTGGTGGGGTTCGAGATGTGAGTTCCTTCACACATTTTCTGAAGAAAAAAGCCCCATGGGTAGGTATACCACAGATCATTGTCATATGGAACAGAACAGATGATGAGAGGTACCACAGATACATTCTTTTGGCTGCAGCTTTAATGTCCTTTTGCACACAGCATTATTCAATCAATACCCTCTTCTGAAAAGATGCTCTTATATAGCTCAATAACATGTAATGGTGCAGCACTGTGAAGGAAAGTTTTGTCTTGTTAATATTGTTTGACAACACAGTACAAGCTAAAATTTCCTTGAACAATATTGTTGTGATACAAAAAAAGCTGAATTTCCTTTCAAATTGCTTTAAGAAGAACTATGGCCAAAATGAAAAAATCAATATGTTATGTACCTATACAGTCTGTTAAACATCTCACTGGTTAGGGTTTTGAGATATGTACCTTGTCCCCTGCAGCTGAAAACTCTCATATGCAGAAGGAGACAACATTACTTCCTGTTTTTCTAATTGCCTGTTGTCCCCTTTTGCGTTCAGCCTCTCTCAAGCCATCTTGACATCACCCCGCCCACTCCCACCTATGTCTCGCCTTTGCCCGCCCACTGCTCCCTACACAGGCTGATCCTAGCTTGCATTTTCTTCTGTCAGTTTACCAATTGCCAAAGAAGAACAGGCAGAGGGAAGCACACAGATTAATAGACAAATCTGTGTGCAAACTAACCTGTACTGACTTTTACTGTTTTACATAACACACACCAAGCTATTTATTGGCAGATGGGTGTGTGTTATGTAAAATAGATTGAGCATGATAGAAGGCAGGAGGACTCTGGTAAATGTAGTTTCTTATGGGAGATACAGAGCCTAGCACAGTGGAAGGAAATGACATACTATCTCTGCTGAACTACTCCCATCACCACTAGCAGTATACAGCAAAGGAGAACTGGTGGAGGGGATTAGAGACCACAATTGCAGCTATATGGTAGGAAAATAATCATTTCAGTTATTATGTTTATTACCATGTGTAACTTTCAGGCATTTATATGAGGATTTACTAAAATGTGTATGTTACCATACTGTATCTTGTATATTCCTTTAAGGAAAATGGCAGCTAAAAATAACAAGATATAAATTAATAGCCCATTTAAAGATAAAATAATAGACCCTGATTTTTGGCCTTCAGGAATACTCCCTGAGCAAATATATGTCTTCCTCCCCCCTCCTTCCCCTTCAACCTTCCTCCAATGGAAAAATACAGTTAACAATACCTTAGAAAGTGAGAGATTAACATACCAACATCGAGGTTCCCCTGACAAATGTTATACTCAATGGGAATGCTGTTTGTGTTTTCTCCACTTTGGCCCCATCTACTTACATCCTAGACAGACTACTATGGTAGTAATACTTCATTTCTGCCTTTTTTTTTCTGTACCATTAACTACAGGGAATGCTCTCAGCCTTATACTTAGTTTATTTAAGTCCTTAGTATCATACATTTATATTTTATATCAACTACAAATTTCAATGTAAATGTTATCTTGGTGTAGCAATATCTTGATATTCCCATATTTGACTGTAAGGTCAGTTTCATGCCCTTCTTAATGCAATGCAGCTATTCACATGTGATTGAAACAGTTCTCTTGAACTTATGTTTATTTAAATCTTGTATATATGGATTTTTTATCTTCAGCTATTGTACAGTATAACTGTGTGTACTCCTTTTGCAACTGACTTATATTTGTCAAATTTATTTTCCAATAAAAAAAAACTGACTGAAAAAAAATTAATAAAACCAATTTTTACTAAAATATTCAAATTTTATCCAGAGCTGTGCCCACAGTACATTTTTTTTCTGCTACTAGATGTCCTCTGACATCAAACTTAATTTCATACACTTCCTAAGAGCCCAGGCTATTACAGATCTCCCTTTAGCCTGTGAATGGGCAATAAAAGGAGAACCAACAGTGATTAGCTTCTCTCTGTCACTCTGTATTCTACCCCTGTCTGTGCTTTCCTTGTCACATCAAAACTTTATTGACTTCTTGTGCACTGCTTCTATCTCTCGCACTTGAACCCTGTTGTACAAGGACAGTAAGAGGCTATATTCAAATACTTATACTGCATGCAATTAAAAAATAAATGTAATGATTTTTTAATGATTACAGAGCTGCATTTATTTATGTCTTTGACATCTGTCTAGAGTTCAGCTTTAAGTATATCAGTAAAAGATCATGAAAGAAGAAATGGGGAAACTGACATATTGGCAGGAAGAAAACTGTCACAGAATGTAGACTTGTGACATCTTGGAAATATTTTTAGAGACGCTGATACATCATATTTTTTCTTCCTTTCACTAGAATGAATATCAGTTTTCTTACTAAGGTTTCACCCAAAATGTGAATAGATTTGATATGCTTTTATAAAGCATTTTACTTTGCAAAGCATTTCACTATTTGGAAAGATAAGTCATTCTGTCTTTTATTTGAAGAAAAGAAAGTGCTCTGATCACAATGGATTATATTACCACTGTAAAGCCTGCAAGTGGAATAATGTACACTGCTGCTTATGTATAGTAATAAGAGTAAACTGTCTCACAGTTTCTCTCTGCAGGGCAAATTTCAGATCTTACAACTACTTGATGGCATACTTAAAGATGCACAAAAGCGATATAGAAAAAAGGGAGAGCTCTCAGAGAACAATGCATGAATACAAAATTTTGAGAGTTTTTTTTTTTTATAAATTACTGAGAAAAAATGTTGTTTTGTTTTTTATTAATTTATGTATTGTGCTCCAAGAACTCTCTCTATTTGTCTATACCTCTTTAGTGCAATTTTTGAGTTGACACAATTTCCTCCCTTTGAAGCAGGTATTTTGTGTATAAACCATTTAATGTACTTAAGAGATGTCTATATACAGTACATCTCAGCAATCTGTCATTCTGCTCGAAAAAATTTCAGCTAGGGGGCGTTGGAGAAGGCCTACAGAGATATGCATGCATAGGATGAATGTTCTATAATGTTTGTAGGCACCTTATAATGTATCTGATTTTTTTAAATTTAGGGTAGTACATTTTTTGCCATTTGTGTGCCAAATATCTCAATTGAAAGGCGTTTTTCCTTATTTCTGATCTTGTGATGTCTCAAAGATTTCTCGGCACTTTCAGATGCAGAGACTGTGGGATTGATTTTCTAAAGCTTGAAAGTGCAAAATTTGGTGCAGCTCCCCACAGAAACCAATCAGCTTTAAGGTTTTATTGTCAAAGCTTGATTGAACAAGTTGAGGTTAGAAGCTGATTGGCTAGCATGCACAGCTGCACCGTTTTTTGCACTCTCCAGCTTTAGTAAATCAACCCCTATATCTCCCAACAAGGACAGCAATTAAAACATAGGTTCTAATGCCTTTATCAAAGATAAAAAAAAATTGGCTTTAGATACAGTATCTCACAAAAGTGATTACACCCTCACATTTTTGTAAATATTTTATTATATGTTTTTATGTGACAACATTGAAGAAATTACACTTTGCTACAATGTAAAGTAGTGAGTGTACAGCTTGTATAACAGTGTAAATTTGCTGTCCCCTCAAAATAACTCAACACACAGCCATTAATGTCTAAACCGCTGGCAACAAAAGTGAGTACACCCCTAAGTGAAAATGTCCAAAGTGGGCCCAAAGTGTCAATATTTTGTGTGGCCACCATTATTTTCCAGCATTGTCTTAACCCTCTTGGGCATGGAGTTCACCAGAGCTTCACAGGTTGCCACTGGAGTCCTCTTCCTCTCCTCCATGACAACATCACGGAGCTGGTGGATGTTAGAAACCTTGCACCCCTCCACCTTCTGTTTGAGGATGCCCCACAGATGCTCAATAGGGTTTAGGTCTTGAGGCATGTTTGGCCAGTCCATCACCTTTACCCTCAGCTTCTTTAGCAAGGCAGTGGTCATCTTGGAGGTGTGTTTGGGGTCTTTATCATGTTGAAATACTGCCCTGCGGCCCAGTCTCCGAAGGGAGGGGATCATGCTCTGCTTTAACCACTTCAGCCCCGGAAGAATTTCCCACTTTAGGACCAGAGCACTTTTTGCGATTCGGCGCTGCGTCGCTTTAACTGACAATTGCGCGGTCATGCGGCGTTGTACCCAAACAAAATTTGCGTCCTTTTTTTCCCACAAATAGAGCTTTCTTTTGGTGGTATTTGATCGCCTCTGCATCATTTCTTATCGCCGCTATAAACAAAAGAAGAGCGACCATTTTGCAAAAAAAAAACACATTTCTTACTTTTTGCTAAAATTCAAATCCAAAAAAAAAATATAAAAAAACGTTTTTTTCACCGTTTTTGGCCGATTTATATTCTTCCTCATATTTGCGATAAAAAAAATCGCAATCTGCGTTTATTGATTGGTTTGCGCAAAAGTTTACGGATGGTGAGAATTCATTTCTGGGGTTTTTATTTTTTTTTTAATTTTTTACTAGTAATGGCGGCGATCTGCGATTTTTAGCGGTAATGCGATATTGGGGGGGACATGTCGGAACATTTTGACACTTTTTTGGGACCAATGACATTTATTCAGCGATCAGAAATTTAAATGTCCACTGATTACTGTATAAATGTCATTGGCAGTGAAGGGGTTAACCTGCAGGGGGAGAGCTAGGGGTTAATCGTGTTCCCTGGGTGTGTTCTTACTGTGGGGGGGTTGGGCTAACATGGGCATGAGAGATCTAACTGATCCCAGTGACAGGGATCAGTAGATCTCTCATGCCCCACTGACAGGGCGGGGAACCGCCGTGTTTTCATCGGCGGTTCCCCGTTCTTTCTCTGTAGCCGCTCATCGCGGCTCGCCGGCGGACATCGGGTCCGCCCGAGCCGCGGGCACACTCCCCAGGAGTGCGGCGGGTGCGCGCGAGCGCCGCCGGCGTGCGCGCCCCCCTGGTGGCCAAATGCGAATCGCCGCTTTATTCGCGCAGGGCTCCCCCACTGCCGCCGTAAAAAGACGGCGCGCGGTGGGGAACCGGTTAATATGTCACAGTACATGTTGGCATTCATGGTTCCCTCAATGAACTGTAGCTCCCCAGTGCCAGCAGCACTCATGCAGCCCCTGACCATAACACTCCAACCACCATGCTTGACTGTAGGCAAGACACGCTTGTCTTTGTACTCCTCACCTGGTTCACACGCTTGATACCATCTGAACCAAATAAGTTTATCTTGGTCTCATCAGACCACAGGACATGGTTCCAGTAATCCATGGCAATAGTCTGCTTGTCTTCAGCAAACTGTTTGCAGGCTTTCTTGTGCATCATCTTTAGAAGAGGCTTCCTTCTGGAACGACAGCCATGCAGACCAATTTGATGCAGTGTGCGGGATATGAACTGGGCACTGACAGGCTGACCCCTCACCCCTTCAACATCTGCAGCAATGCTGGCAGCACTCATATTTCTATTTCCCAAAGACAACCTCTGGATATGACTCAGAGCACGTGCACTCAACTTCTTTGGTCGACCACGGCGAGACCTGTTCTTAGTGGAACCTGTACCTATACTGTGGTCTTGGTTACCGTGCTGCAGCTCAGTTTCAGGGTCTTGGCAATCTTCTTATAGCCTATGTCATCTTTATGTAGAGCAACAATATTTTTTTTCAGATCCTCAGAGAGTTATTTGCCATGAGGTGCCATGATGAACTTCCAGTGACTAGTTTGAGAGAGTGAGGGAGATAACACCAAATTTAACACACCTGTTCCCCATTCACACCTGAAACCTTGTAACACTAACGAGTCACATGACAGCAGGGAGGGAATATGGCTAATTGGGCCAATTTGGACATTTTCACTTAGGGGTGTACTCACTTTTGTTGACAGCAGTTTAGACATTGATGGCTGTGTGTTGAGTTATTTTGAGGGGACAGTAAATTTAAACAAGCTGTACACTCACTACTTTACATTGTAGCAAAGTGTCATTTCTTCAGTGTTGTCCCATGAAAAGATATAATAAAATAGTTACAAAAAATGTGAGGGGTGTACTCACTTGTGAGATACTGTATGTGCACAAGACTGGACACCAGGTTCCTGGGCATTTTATACAATTGTTCCTGTACTATCAAGTATTTTGGGGTTGACTGATAAGATATCTGCTAACTTGAAACTAAGCTGCCAGCGCACATATATCTGTGATAATCTACTCAACATAGGCATCCTGGAGCTAGACCCCTGGCTCCCCTACTGACTCTGTACCTGCCATGATGCCATGATGAGGGGTTAATCGCCTGCACTCTTGGTTTATTTGGCTTGTTGGACAGAGGGCCATTGTACATATCAAAACAACCTTCAATGTTACTTCTGACTAAAGTGCACTGACTGCAACATGCATTTAGTCAAGCCATCCCTGTCTCACTGTGAAACCAGAACTGAGCTTTTATACACATCTGTATTTTCCGTCTTATAGACATATCATTTTGTGTCTGGGCAGTGCTAATCGGGAAGACGGGCAGGTGGAGTTTGTTTGCAGCTGTAACACCCAACATTGTTTTATACATTTCAGAACAGCAAGCAGGGTTTCATGCTGCAGTGGATTTTTGTTTTGAGGGGGAAATGTTCACTTTAAGGGGGTATGTACTTATGCAATTAGTTATTTTGTGTTGTTTCATTGATAATTTCAATTGCTTTGCAGAGATCTATTTTCACTTTGACATAGCAAGTCTATTTCTGTTCAATTTTGTCAAACAGCAAAAGTGGTTTCACTGTAATTCAGTGTTAAATGCCAATAAAACTTGAACATTTCCTAGACAGTGAATACTTTTTATAGGACCTATAAATACATTTCAGTTCAACACATGCTGAAACACTCATTATAGAGTGAGAAACAATGTGTAAACATATATTGCACTGTGAAGGAAAGTCCCACATAGCATCCAATTGTTAAAAGTCCCACATAGTACACAAATGTATTTACCGGTATATCTTTTCTACTTCACTGTATGTAAATACATATGGACCAACTGAAGAAATGTGGGTGCTGTAGAAAAGTCTACAACATGGGCCATTCCTACATATATTAAAAAAATAATGGTTGTCTATTTCTTGATAAAGGGATTTTTTGTTGTTAGGATAAGATATTGACATACGCTATCTTGCTAAACCTTTAAAGTGATTGTAAAGCTTTGTTTTTTTTTTTTTAAATAAACATGTTATACTTACCTCTTCTGTGCAGGGGTTTTGCACAGAGTGACCCGGAACCTCCTCTTCTGGGGTCCTCCTGCGCGCTCCTGGGACCTCCTCCACATCCAGTGACCCGTCAGGGAAAGCTTCCCTGGGGTCACACATGCGGGCACACTCCCGTGTCCTGCTGTTTGCGTGTATTACTGTACACTGGCAGATTCACGCTACCATATGTTGTTCAAATGTTCTCCTGATGCATACAGGTTTCCAGATTACTCTGATTTCATATTTCTGAATATTAACTGTAAAAAAAGTTTAAGTTAGAGTGTCGAAAGCATCCAATACATACACAAGACACTAATGCCTTTCAGCAAAAGCCTTAGGCCCCTTTCACATGGGCGCCTGTGTTTGGCGGACTCCGCTTGCTCAGCAGGGAATTGCGCCGCTGATCCCCACTGAGCAGGCAAATGACAGGTCCATCCCCACTCACTGTGCAGAGCGGAGACGGACCCAGTCCCGCTCTCCTCTATGGGGGAATCGGGTAAACACTGTCCGTTTTCATCCAATCATATCTGACCCGGTCCACCAGACAGATAGAAAATAGGATTACCATCCATCTGGATTTGGTGGTCAGAATCAGATTGGATAGCAGTGTATATCAGCAAACATATCACCGCTGACATCCGCCGCTCCATATGGCAGAGTGCAATGTCCAATCATGTCCACTTGAAAAACTGACAGACGGACCTGATCGGATTAAAGTGGGACTCCAGCATTTTTCTACACTTTCTAGGCAAGTGTTTTAATCCAGTATCAATAGGTGTAGATAAAGGGGTCACTTCCCTTTTCACACGGGCTGTATGATCAGGTCTGCCTGTAATTTTTTCAGGCGGACCTGATCGGGCCCTTCATTCACCCCTATGGAGCACTGACATGTTCGCTGACTTTTGCCACTATCCGATCCGGCTTGCAAATCCAGACATATGGTGGTCCTATTTTACATTCGTCTGACGGATTGGATTGGAAATGATCCAGGTCCATTTTTGCCTGATTTCCCCATAGAGGAGAGCGGGACTGGGTGTCAGGAAACTGTATTGAGAAATCCACCTGGAATGACAGTTCTGCTGCACAGACATGCGCAGCAGGTGCGCACACGGGTGCGCGCGGGAAAGCGACAGGCGTGCAGGCACGTGCGTGACACCATTAGCGCCAGACAAGCAATTTAAACCGGACAGCACCATGCAGCCGGTGCTGTCCATTCTACAGCGACCTATTATCTGATTTCCTATTCCTGTGACCCGGCTTTGACTTGAACCTGCTCGAATCTCCGCCTGCACTGACCCCTGCTTCCCACGACCATTCTCCTGCCTGCTCCTTTGTACCTCTGCTGCCAGCCTGTTAACGAACCCAGCCTGTGCCCAACTATTCTTCTGCCTGCTCCTCCTGTACTGCATTGCCTGCCTGTTGCTGACCCAGCCTGTACCACCATTCTACCATCCAGCACGAGACCGGAGGGACCTCTCAAGTTGTCACCAGTGACCAGTTCAACCCTCGTGCCATCCTCACTCCTGAACCTCCTGTCTGCTCTACCAGGGGTTCCTGAATCAGGGTCGCAATAGAAGTTACTCCTGCATAAGTCAGACTCCACCAGCAGGCATGTGACACTGGGTCCATCTCCACTCTGCACAGTGAGTGGAGATGGACCTGTCATCCAGCTGCTCAGCAGGGATCAGTGGAGCGATCCCCCGCTGAGTAAGAGGAGTCCGTCAGGCGGAGGCACCCGTGTAAAAGGGGCCTTATAGATAGCACACTTTAAAATTGAAATGTGGCCAGACTATGGGCATTCTAATATTTGCAATATTTTAACAAGCAGTAAATAAGCTGAAAAGTCCTCAGTGCCTTTTGTTTCTCCAGGCACTATGGAGTGATTCACCCTCACAATTCCCCACAGAAGCAGTGAAGTTGTTCAAGTCGAGTCTCAGCATGTTTCTTCGACCTGTCACTAATGGCATAGCGCAGGGCTCTGTGCCAGTTCCTGTTCTATTTAATCTATTTGTAAGTGATATAACTAAAGGGTTGGTAGGTAAAGTATGTAATCTTTCTGATGATACAAAGGTGCACAATGGGGTTGATATCCCCGTAGATGTCTGTAACATGGAACATGATGTGGCATTGCTGGAAAATTGTTCAACACAGTGGACATTGCAGTTCAGTGTTTCTAAATGTAAAATAATGTACCTAGGGAAAAATAATCCCTTGAGAGAGCACAACATTGAGGGTACAGTGTTGGCCAGTACTACAGAGGATGATTGCAAAATGAGCAAACAGTGTGGCCAGGCAGTGGGAAAAGCGAATAGAATTCTAAGTTGCATTACTAGAGGGGTCACCAGCAGGAGGAAGGAGGTCCTGGTTCCCCTATATAGATCTTTAGTGAGACCTAATTGTGTCTAATTCTGGAGACCTCAATCACAAAAAGATATTGATAAGATAAAACGAGTCTATAGACAGGTAAAAAAAAATGGTGAAAGTTCTGAGGGATAAAACATATCAGATACAACTTGAGAAAGCTCATGTATACAGTCTGGAGGAAAGAAGAGACATGACTGAAACCTTTAAATACATCAAGGGGGTTAAAAAGGTTCAGGAGGACAGCATTTTTAATAAAAAACCAAGATCAAGAACAGGAGGATATGACTTCAAACCATTAGGAGGAAAGTTCCAAACAAATCTTATGAAAGTATTATTTTATCAAAATAGTACAGGTAATTGATGCTTGGAATAGACTTCCAACAGAGTTAGTATGCCAGTCAACAGTAAGTAAATTTAAACACGCTTGGGGCAAAACATCTATACTCACACAAAAAAGTTAACAAAAAAGTACCAAAAAAAAAAAAATTTGGCAGACTTGATGGACCACATTTCTGCCATCACTCATCTATGTTTCAATCTTTCTCTCTCCTCTATACTAATGTACCTGCTCTGTGTTTATATTAGAGAAGGCAGGCAGGGAAGAATTACTCTACTGCTGGCAAGTCCAAAGTCCGGCCTGCAAGCCAATGGCGGCCCATGTTCCAGTTTTATACGGCCCCACAGGTACTGTGGCAATATCTATGTGTTGTGGCCACCGAGCGCCGCTCAGGACCCCTGGGATCTCTGAATCTCTGAACGCTGTGGGACTGCACATCCTCAGTTGGCTTTCTCCCGATCTCACTGACGTTGCAGAATTTGGTGCATTCCTTCGCGCCTGCACTGTGTCTCCACCACACACAGTTACAAGGGCGCGGAACATGCACGGGTTATAGAGCTGTTCAGCTGGCTGCAGCTGGGATCCTTAGTCCCTTAGAGGTGCCGTTACTGGGCTCGGATCATCGGACTGGCTGGGAATTTGGACATGCCTGGTCTACTGACTTCAATCTGGTCATAACTGGTGAAGAGGCTGTCTCTGGAAAAAATAAATGGTATGTAGCACTAATAGCAAGAAGTAGAACCTGCATATGCAATGAGAAATAATTTCTACCACCAACATTAAACAGAAACAAAGCTCTTAAAACAGTTTGGGCGTAAGCGTAGCCAAACAGGTAACTACGCAATGAAATTACACATGCGTGAACTGCTTTTTCTGGTCAAAAAAAAATGTTTATATTTGTTCGGTCCATTTTCTTTTTTATTTATTATTCTTTTTATTGATTTTCTCTTTGGTTACAAAACAGAGCCTATCGGGCATACCCAGGCTCGGATTAACACATCGCAAAAATCTAACTTCAATCTCAATTCTAACAAAACTCTTTGCTCCAGTAGGCACTTAAATTGTCATAATAATATAGGTATCAACCATCCGTGAGTCCCATCAGGTCATTGTATAGGTGGTAGACCCCTTTGCTAAGTCAATGGAATGAGCGTTGGTTTACTATTCTCTCTCACTTATCAAGACTCCTGCTTTATATTGGACTAGTTAGAAGATTCTGGACCAGAATTGGTAGATAGGTTCTCAACCCAAATGTCCCAAACCCTATGAAATTTTTTGGGGCATCCTCTCGCCAAGTAAGTGGCCTTGTATAATGGTAAGTTGACATTAATTGTTTTTTTCCAAAGTACAAGGGTTGGAGCAGATGGGGATTTCCAGTGGAGGAGAATGATTTTCCTAGCATAGAATAAGAGCAATTCAATGAGCGTTCTGGAGGCCTGGGTGTGTGCCAGAGCGCCCACCAGAGCCAGCAGGCAGACCTCCACCATTTGGGGGACGTGAATAGTGGTCACAGACTGTATAACCGAGGCCACCCCCGCCCCGAATGGTTGTATATTGGGGCATTGCCAAAAAATGTAGAGCAAGTCTGCCGAGTCCACCGTGCACCTCCAACACCCAGCCAGAATGGTGGGATATATTCTGTGCAGACGCGCAGGTGTTAGGTAGATCCTATGCAGGATTTTATACTGAATCAGTCTGTCCCTTGCAAACACCATCTGCAGGAAGGGGCATTCCCACATTTCCTCCCAGTCCTCATCATCTAGGCCAGGGGCGTCCAGCACCCATCTAGCTCTGAGGGACTCTAATCCATTGTGAACTGAGTGGGACATGGTCTTATAGATGTCAGAGAGGAGTTTAGTGAGGGTATCATCTCTAAGTGTATCTTCTAGGGTCGAGGTATAGAAGGCTATTGGCTGGTGTTTGAACTGCATATGAAAGGCATGTCTCAGCTGCAGGTATCTAAAAAAATATATATTTGGGAAGTTAAATTGTGATTTTAGGGTATCGAAGGACTTCAACTCTCCAGCTGAACATAACTGCTCTAGGTACTTGATGCCTTTCACTGCCCAGATTTGCGGGTCAGGTATGGTGGCAAACTCTGGTAGTGCTGGATTGTGCCATAAAGGAGTGTGTGGTGAGTAGTGGTCAGGAGGGTTAGGTCTAAGAGCCTGAGCCATCAACCAGGCCCTCAGCACAGCTCCCATGGCTGCAGTTGAGGCTTGGGAAGCAGCAGTTTTCCTGTATAGTAGATTCTTAAGGGCCTCAAAAGAGCCCACATAGGCGGCCTCTAGTGCCACCGCCGCATTAGTCCCGAGGACTGGTGATGAGTGGTGTGTGAGGAAATACCGTGTTAGGTCGTGATGGTCTCAAACGGTGGTATGGACTGGGCGTTTAGACCCGTCACTTTCCGTAGTTCATGGATCTCGTCAATACAAGTCGACCTCTCAACTTCAGGAAGCTATGGGATTTTAGTGTTAAATTGAAGGGTTTATATATAAAAAAATCTATGGACGTCGACTCTGTACGGAAAGTATACGTCAAGTTTGTGGTCGGTTATCGGAAGATATGGAGCTGGGATCTTCTATGTGAATCTCTACTATGGGAGTGATTTGAGGAG